>BPLR01012684.1:0-80561 GCA_021605095.1 Caerostris extrusa
ATACGTCTAGACATGAAAGATAATATTTACCTAACCTATGTAAAAATTTTTTTCACAATGCATTGTTTTTTAGAATCTACATAAAAGAAGAATTTTTAAAATTTAATTTTTTTAAATAAAATGATTTAAGTTATTGATGAATGCTTAAGATAAAAGTCAATGAAGCAATTTTAATTGCTTTTCAGGAATAAGAAATTAATTATAAAAAAAACTAAATAATTTCTTATTAATTATGAACGAAATGAATAATATAATATTCATTTTGTTTATTAGTAATATTATTCGCACTTATTTCTAATTAATTGTAAACGAAATGAATAATCTATTATTCGTTTCGTTTATAATAATATTATTCGTGTTTAAAAATAATTTTTATTAATAATAAAAGAAATGAATAATTCATAATTCGTTTTGTTTACATAACTGTTATCCGATTAATTTCTTATTAAATATAAACGAAGTGAATAATCCATTAAAAATTTCTTTTATAGTAATATTATTCGTTTAAACTAATTTTCTTATCAATTGGAAATGGAATGAATAATCAATTATTCATTTCATTTCCAATGAATAATCTATTTCATTTATAATATTTTTCGTGTTTCTAATTAATTTTTATTAATTATAAACAAAACAAATAATCTATTAAAGTATAAATCAAAAATAAAATAATCTTACATGATTTCAAATGTTTAAGCCATAACTCAGAAAAGAAAGAAAGAAAAAAAAAATCAAATTACTCGAATCCAAAAAATGCACATACAAGAAGAAATCAGCAGAAATGAACAAACACGAACAAAAAAGTCTAAACTACAGATAAAAACTCGAATGCTGGAATGAGAGATCAAATTATCTTCATTACATTTTGGACCAAACGATTTGTCGACGACAACAAGAAAGATTAAAACGAGACTACCGAACGGGTTTGGGGGGCAGAAGAAATCGAACACCCCCTTCTTATTAACCTCTTGCAAAGCTAGAACACTTTTCAGCTCCAATCCTTTTGACAAAAAGTGAATAGCGAAAAAGAATATACAAAAGCGAAGAGAAGGGGTTGGAAAGCAGATAGAGCTCGAAAATTTTCTTCAAATTCAGATCAAAGGGTGCAGCAAAGGGGGGAGAGGAGGGAGGGGTGTTTGATTTTCCTGGGAGGCAAACGCAGTTTTCATTTCGCCTTAGCTCACCTGTGTTGCCGGGTGAGGCACATAGCCCCGCCTTTGGCTAGGGCTTTGATAGAGGAACCGGAATATTGTTGTTGACGCCTTTGCTTCACGCGAGGGGCTGACCACACATTGAAGGCACTCGCTCGATCGAGGATTTTTGAAACATAGCACGGTGCATTTGCGTTAGAAACGGAATTTATGTGTGAAACTATTGCAAAACTCAGTTATACGAAATTTAGGTGTGAAAAATATTACAAAATGAACTTATCACGGTATTTATTTAGGTGTGAAAAATATAAATAATGTGAAAATATTACAAAATGAACTTATCACGGTATTTAGGTGTGAAAATATTACAAAATGAAATCGCGGTGTTTAGGTGTGAAAATATTACAAAATATAACTTATCACGGTATTTAGGTGTGAAAATATTACAAAATGAACTTATCACGGTATTTAGGTGTGAAAATATTACAAATCTTGGACAAAAACACGGTATTTAGGTGTGAAAATATTACAAAATGCAACATTTAGGTGCGCAATGCTCACTTGCAAAAACTACTTACGATATTTAGGTGTGAAAAATACAAAATGAACTTATCACGGTATTTAGGTGTGAAAATGAAATTTCCCTTATCACGGTATTTAGGTGAAAATATAACATATTATGAACTTATCGCGGTATTTAGGTGTGAAAACATTACAAAATGAACTATCACGGTATTTAGGTGTGAAAAATATAACATAATGAACTTATCACGGTGGGAAAATTTCATAAAACTAACTTATTCACGTGTGTAATTTATGTGTGGAACTATTACAAAAAAAATTAACGGTATTTAGTATTAAAAAAACTTATTAGGTCTAATACTATTATAAAATTAATTTATTACAAAAAACTTAAAACTTAGTGTGATATTATTACAAAAAAATGAATTTTCAAAAAAATTTAGTTGTTTAATTATTACAAAAAACTACCTTAATACGAAACTTAGGTGTGGAACTATTACTAAACTAATTTATTACAAAACTTAGGTATAATAATATATCACAAAACTAATTTATTACGAAACTTGGGTGTGGAACTATTACAAAATTCACTTATTACAGTGACTGGAAATTTATGCGTGGAACTTTTGCACCCATAGTAATTTGCATGTCACATCAAGCTGGCAATACTATTACAAAACTAAGTAACTATGAAACTTCGGTGTGAAACTATTCCAAAACTAACTCATTAAGAAACTTGTATGTGAAACTATAACAAAATTAACTTATTAACAAATTTGTGTGAAGCTATTTATAAACTTTTGTACATTGGAAAAAAAGCCAATGATAATATGGAAATAATTACGTTATATCTTGTTATTTTTGAATACCATGTACTTTGATCAGTGTTTATTTGTCATTCGATGTATAGAAATTTTTACGTTACCTATGGTGCACTATTTTTACCCGGCACACAATCCTTGCTCTACAATTTCGAATTAATAACTGTAGGGGATGGCATTTAGAGAGTTCATAACCTACTCCTCCGAACACAATAGAAGACATTTTTGCTCCACCGATTTATCTTGTTCATCCCAGACGTAGACAATAGAGTTTTCAGTTCGACTTGCCATGGCTTGATATCACATCCAATCCAGCTACTATATTTGCAAAACTACCACGCTATGCACCAAGTCCCACTGGCCAACAGTAGATATTTTTGTAATGTTATGTCAAGATGTTTCATCGTGGTTCCATTTCTTATTATGTGTTGAATAGCATACAAATATTACTTGTTGTTTTATTGAAAATTTGTTAATGGGATACCATTAAAAATCTAGAAAACTCTTATCAGGCAGTTAGTGAATACGAAATTATTTACATAATCTATTCATTTCTTCAAAGCAGTGTCAGTGATTGAATTGCAAAACCGAATTCTTATCCACTGAATTGCAGGCATGAAGCGTTAACTATCTTGTTGTTGGTCTAATGCAAGCTGGCAATATAGGGACCGTGGGTGCGCAGAAGATCTACATCCCCGTGGTGCACCTGGCAATACTTTTTAGTGGCTAAAAGATTTGCAACTTGGCATTTTGTTAGATTGATGAACTCTGTTTCAGCATGTTTTGTTGTATTATCTGTTTTTTTTTTTTTTTGTTTTTTTTTTTTTTTGCTGTAACTGTTTATAATCTGCCATTGGAAATAAAAAATATAGGGACCGTTAATCTTTATGCCAAAAGCAAAAAGCCTCACCACTGTTACTCATTCAGCACTACCCAGGGGGCAGGCGTAGCTTGAAGATAGGCTACGGATGCGAGTCACACTACCCCCCCCACAACGCTCTAAGATATTGTTAGATCCGGACCTACGGTTTAAAGTGGATTGCGATCCCCTACAAACATCCATTGCACCGCCGGAACTCAAACCCGAAAAACCTGTGGTACCGAGTGCTAACGCCTAGCCACTTGGCCATCATAATTAATTAAAATTCTATGATTATCTGCTCGTAATCTTTTCCCATAATTGCAGTTTACCAGTCTATGGATGTTGGGGGCTTGATGACCGAGTGACTAGCGCTCTGGCTCTCGGTACGACAATTTCGGGTTTGAGTCCCGGATGTTTGGAGCTGTTCGGAATCCACTTTAAACTGTTGGTCCCGGTCCCATATGACCGTAGAGCGTCACAGAGCCCAATCAGACTTCTTCTCACCCTCTTCCTTCCCAAAGTGTAAAGGGGCAACTCGCTCTAGGCACAGTAATGTGGTGTTGTGTGGTGGTGGGTCCCGTAGTAGTAGTTTATGGATGTCTAAAATTTCCCATATGATTTAATTAAATGAGACTTATTTTCGTACAAAACCGCTCGATCCTATACCATCATTCTTTTATGAATGAACATTTCGAGAAAGAGCAGGATCCATGGTTTTCGAGTGACACTAATCCATCATGGGAAAAAGCAATTATCCTACAAGTTGCAGTCGTTCAAAAGGCGTTCGAATGCAACGCACACGCGAGTCACTTGTAATGCGCAACACGGCTTTTAAGTCTGCCGACATTGTGTTCATTTGCATCCTGCAATGCCCTATAATTGCATTCGCGGGAGGAAACTGCGGCTTATGAAACATCCGTGAGAATGCACGCCCGCAATTAGAGTTAATGATTTCTTTCTCACGGCCAAAATAACATTCGCTAATTGTGGGAGGAAAAAAGGAGAAACGCATTGATGTAATTTTCGCTTTTAACTCAATAACGAAACTTGTACGGCTCTACAGGCTGGCGGATTTTGAATGTAGGTCATCAATTACGTTAAAGTGAACATCTTGGACAAATAGCTATTTTTCCATTTTTGGTACATATATGTGTGAAAAGGATGATTCAACATTCATGGGACATACTTTGAGAAAGCACATTTTTACACTAACATACATTTAAAATAATATATATTTTATATAGAAATGTAGGATCTAAAGTGATTCATTGAGGCAAGAACACAAGAAATGAAGCAAAAATATTGCTTATTCACGACATCATTGCAATGTGCTTCTCTAATTCAATGTTTACAATAATTGCTCAACATGGCCACCACCGACGGTAATACATGACAGTAATGCATCTATAGGTTGGCGAATTTTGAATGTGTCATCAATTACATAAAAGTGAACATCTTTTATAAATATTTTGCATTTTTTTGGTATATACACACATATATACTTATATATATGTGTGTGTTTGTGTGTATAGGAAGATTCAACATTCCTGAGACAAACTTTAAGAAAATATAATTTTAAGCAAACAAACATTACAAAAATTGATTTTTTTGCAAAGGAATGTTGGTTCAAAAGCGTCGCGTTGAGGCAAGAATACAAAAAATGGTACAAAAAGATTGTTTAGTCACAACACCACTGCAATGTGCTCCTTTGATTCAATGGTGACAATAATTGCTCAACATGGTGACCACTAACGGTAATACATGCTTGGTAACTTTCAATGAGTGATTGGAGAACAGATTGATGCCAGGTATTTCCGCAGCCGCTATGGATAGTCGAGCAACGAGATCTTCAATTGAGTCCATTGGTATCTCGTAAATGGAAACATAGTTGCAAACACAGATTAAGAATAAAATAGCGTGGCATGGAGGTTGGGTTGCCAGAGAACTTGAAACTCGTCACAAGAATGGTATCAGTTGAAGCATTGGTTTTTTCTGTTGCGAGAAATCATTTCAAAGTATGTTCGTACCTCAATGTATCACTTCTAATCATGCATTCCTATACCAAAAAATGTATGTTTCAGTACACTGTACCCCCTCAAAAGTGTGTTTCATGACCGTTGTATCTCAGTTTATAAGAAACAAAAGACAGCACACTTTGCATGTTTTGATTTTTTTATGACTATTGACAACTAATCCTAATTGGAAAGGATTAGCTATTGAACTGTTCAAAGGACAGTCTGCATGTGAGAGACTTAATTGATATTAAATCTAGATTTTTCACTTGAAATAGAAAAAAATAATTGATTTATTAAGTAAAGAAGCATTTTTGGACATGGTGATATGGGTTAAAAATGTTACTTGTATACCATAGAATGGCAGAAACGAGTTTTTGCTCATACTCATATTTTTTATGGCACACAGCTTAAATTTTAACATGTTTTTAATCTGATTTTGTACAAGAATGTTTTGAGAATATACTTATATTTTGATAATACACAAGATTAATATATGATAATCTTAATAAAGACCTGTAGTTCCTGAAAACTAAAAATTATGATAAAATTCTTCCAGTATAAAAAAATAACACCAAATAGAATAGATGATAATATAAAAGTAGCATTTCCAAATCCTGTAAAGTTTTATAATTATATAATATTATTTAAAAGAATTTGATTCGATGTCCATGTGGATTTATAAATTCAAAATCTCCATACATGAAAGACAAATGTTGTCGTTAGTATTTGTAAATGCTTCGAAATCCATTTTCAACTGTACGTCCTTGTCAAATTAGGCCGAAGTCCGCAAAAATTACCTTTATTTAGTATTATTACAAATCAATTATTTTTATCAATTATTATTTATTACAAATCAAACCCAATGAATTAGAAATTTCATGTTGCATTATACTTGGATGTTCATTTAGAAAATGGACAAGTTTATTTCAATACAGAAAATATTATTGATCTAAAAATTACTAATCCCCAAAACATTGCATTATTGGTATATTTTTATATGTCTTTGCAAAAACAATTTTATAAAATGAAATACCTCCATATTATACATTTGATAGGCAAAGTGGAAAAGTAGAGCGACAAAAACGAGATCTGTCTAATCTTCGTATTCATAAAGAAAGATGTAAAACATATAAAAAAAGCAAACATATATTTATATAAAACAATTTTTATAAATATGCAGATATAATTAAGCATTTATCCTTACATGTAAAAAATATTTTATTGTGGGTTAGTTATACTTCAATATAAACTTCCAAAATTTTATGGTTTCTAAAGATAAAGTAAAAAGAAGCCAATTGGCTAGCACTCTGGCCTTTGCTAACATAGGCTTCAGGTTCAAATCTTGGTTGTGGCATGGAGACATGGAAGCTATTGATTGGAATCCATTTTAAACTATAGGTCCCGGTCTAAATAGCTCAAAATGTGCAAAAAGGGACCAAAGAGCGACAAATTAAATCTCTGGAGATAAGGTATCTGCACTATGTATATTTCTCATCTTAGATATTAGCATGTTTTATTTTGATTTTATATAAGTATATATAAAGAATGCATGCTAATATATGTATATTTTGATAACCCACAAGATTAATATATGACAATCTTAATAAAGATCTATAGTTCCTGAAAACTAAAAATCATGATAAAAATATATAATATTACCTGTATAAAATAATTTATAAATAATTTCCCAGAAAAAAAAAAAGTTTTCAATATACTTTTTAACATTATTAAGTTTGCTAGAATAAAATCGGAAAAACATGCTATAATGCTTAAAAAATATTAGAAAAAAGACCCAAAGTATTGTTATGGTATTGGAAGCATCATAAAAAACAAAGAGATTTAAAATATAAGAACATCTTTTCAGTGGCTAGCTTCGCATCATAAGTTACAGCACAGGTTCGCGTAATTCAAAAATTTATTATGAGAAAATAATGTAATCCTTGATCATAAAAAGTTACGATTATTACAAGCTATAACGATAACAAACAGTTTAAAACGTATTAGCCTTCCCTATTCTTTCAGCGCTATTTTCCAACGGTATTTCGGTTCAAATATTCCGCAATATCTTGGCGCAAACAAAAAACCCACTTAATAAGTCTTACTTCTACTAGAAGGAAAACAAATCGATAAGTTTCGACTCTTGAAAATTACTTGCTTTATTATTTTAAAAATAAGTGATTATGACGGTAGTATTTTGTTTTTAGATTATTTATTGAAATGTTACGTTAATGTATTTGTAGCAATTGAATATTGGCAGTATTTTTCGGGTAACGAAATACTTTAAAAGCAACGTTAAAAGAAATATTTGTACTGTAAAAAAATAAAAATAAAGGTAAAAAGGTAAAATATAAAATTTGTAAAAAAAACTATATTACCTAAATGACTAGGTCATGTATTGGAAGCATTTGAATACTGACAGTATTTTTCGTGTAACGAAGAACTTTAGTAAAATAGCGTCAATAAAAAATATTTGTTAATTTAACTATTAAATATTAGTAAATATTAGTCTATTAAATAGTAGTAAATGTATTTTCACGATAAAATAAAATTGAATTTTATAAAAATTTTAAAAAGTAGGGTGAATAAAAACTATTTATATATTTAACTATTAAATATTAGTAATTAATGCTCTATTAAATATTAGTAAATCTGTTTTTCACATTTCATATAATAAAAGTAAACAAAAATTGAATTTTATAAGAACTTTAATAAAGTAGCATAAAAAAAATATATGCATATTAAACTATTAATTTAATAAATAGTATTAATTTAGTAAATAATAGTCTATTAAATATTACTAAATATATTTTTCACATTCTATAAAATAAAAAAATTTATAAAATTCTCTTTTGGAAATGTGATTGATCCTTTATTTGTTTTCTGAAAGCTGATTCATACAGCTGCAAAATTACTCTTCCATTCATAATTTAATATATTTTCAAGATTCAGACCAATTAAGTATTTATAATTTACTACGGAATGACATTAAAGATTTAAGAACAAGCACTAGCGGCAAAGATAATGTACTCATTATATTGTAAGCATTTTTAATAAATATGTATTTATTATTGATAACTATAACAAATATATGAATGCGTCCATACCATACGTTTAAAGTAAACCGATTTGATGAAGCTAATTTTTTAGTATTTAACTACCTTCGTTAAACTTTATAATGCTTATACTGTATTAAAAAATATTTACAATATAAGGATACATCATTTTTGCCACTAGTACTTGTTCATAAATATTTAATATTATTCCGCAGTAAATTACCATGTTTTATATTTTATTTTGATTTAATATATATATATATATATATAAGTATTTAGAAAAAACAATTTACAACGTATGAACTATGTTTTTTACATAAGAAATACTAAAAACACAGGAAAATCTGAAACATATGCAAATTCCTTTTTTTCTGTACTTCGGTGCGTTTAACTTTCCATTTCTATATACAAGCAGCCCACTAACGAGTTACAATATAAAGATATATTCCCTACCTGAAGGACGTTTACAGGTAAAGGCCTTAAATTTGTGCGCTATATGGGAGAAAGCTCGGAAATAACCTGTCAAGCAACCTGAATGTCTTTGCGAGATACTTATACAAGTTGTTGCAATCACTTAAGAATCTTTTATCTCTAAAAGATTGCAGCTAACGACACCAACGGATTTGGACGTAAGTCCTTCTGTAAACATGATGTGCACATTATCATTGGACCGAATTTGTTGACCCAATTACTGAGTTCGGCCGAAATAATTTTTAGATCATTTTGATAAATTCTAATGCATTAAAATGAAATTTGTTAAATACCAATTATTCAGAGGACCTCCTGCCTCCACATTAAGTTTCGCCCAAATTTTGAAAAAACATGTGGAGGTTTATGTTATTCTTCTTTTGATTCTAATCAAAGAGCATTCTAATACAAAGATTTACCTTGCCTTTACCATCCACGGCATAGACTCGGTTTAGTCTCAACTATAGAATTTCAAACCAAGAATAGGACACCTTGATTCAGAGATCCAACACATTATCTACATTTAAATTCTTAACACCAGACTCGTGGCTCAGTAACAACGTGAACCGCTGGTGAGCCTTAAGGTGGAGGTTCGACCCACTGGCGGCTTTATTGTAGATATTGTTTCAAAACACGAGGAGATTCGATGGCGTTTGTGATATTCAGCATCTTGCCTCACTAGTTAGAGAGCAAGATGATGCATCTTGCCTCACAAGGGAGCTTCTACTTTTCCAAACGATAAGCTAATGCGAGGTAGTTACCCCTAAAAGTTCTCCCGAAAGGTACTGCCCTTCTTTTTCAGGGACACGGAGTCAAGTCAGACTTCTACCTACGGGTATTCCATCACAACAGAAGTCCCCCTCCCCCATCCCTTCTTCCATGAGTACACGGATTCATAAACTTAGTCTAGATGTTGCTACCAAGTGAGAGAAGAAAAAAAAACTATTAACACATTTCCCCTATTTAAAAATTGAAATTATTAGCTGAAAAATGAATAAACGCCTTAAAAAGTGTAATTATTGACATTCAAAATCTTAAATCTTTGGAAAACTTACATTAAAGTTACACTATAATATTTATTAATTACAGCATTATAACAAACCTTGCACCATAATGTTAATTATATTGCACAATTAATTAAGGATATAGATTAAGAATTTGTACACAGGTGTTTAATTATGTTTATAATAAGCAATTCTTAGACGACATTTTAACCTCAACTTAGACGAAAAGGGGGAAAAATCGATCTTAAATGAAGGCGAGCCTAACTCTCGAAGACAACCCCCTCCAAATATATATATTCAGTTTGGAGTGAGAGATCGAACATATGAACAGGTGTATAAGAGGGAGGGATTTATACCACCCCAACTTGACAGCAATGAAGAGCTTACGCTGGAAATTTACTCCCAACTTCTCATCAACACCTCCCGGTGTTATTCCGTCCCCTGACTCCACTTCACAACTCTCGCATCAAAGTTATTTCATTCTCGGACGGAAAGAACCAAAATGGAATTAATGTTTGAGAGGCTTGTGTGGGTGGGAGGGGGTGGGGGATATCAGTTGCCAGGTTCTGCATGAGTCTTAAAGAGTTTTTTTTTTTCAAACGATTTTTTGTGAAGTGTCATTTTTTTTTTTTTTGTAAAAAAAAAATTTAATAGAGTTACTTAAGATTTTCGAGTGTTGGTTTAAGACTTTAAGATGAGTTAAACTGATGGATCGATCTCTATCGATATGCAAGTGGGATGATTACGTAATTACTCCATTATAACGTAATTACTCCACTAAGTTCATTAAGAAGTAATCGATTTATTGATAATTGTTAAAACTACGCAATGAGTTAATGTTAAATATTTTTAAAATTTCAGATATCTTCCTGCTTTAAAAAAAGGGTTTTGGGTGTTATTTTGTATTTTTTTATTAATTTATTTTATAGTCTCTTATAACAGCTTTAAGAAGACATGTTTGGTTTTTTTAACAGACATGTTGGTTTTTTTTTATCATCTACTTGTTGAACCTTATGAAGTTAAAATCTTTTAAAGAAAATAAATTAATTTCAAAAATATGTTATATTTTTAATATTAATTTTCAAGATAGACACCATATTTTAAATATATTTTTAAATTTTTTTTGTTTCGAAAAGAAGCAAGCAAAACTTGTTTAGCTGTTTTGGATAATTTAAAATACTTTCCTTTAAATGTATCGCAAGAAAACTGTCCTAAAATGCAAGCTTAAGTTAAACAATTAACTTTTTATAATAGTTTTTTTTTTACTTTAACAGTTGATTAAAATGTTGGCCGAGTGAGTAATTCTCTGGCACTCGGTGTCACAGGTTTCGAGCCCTGTTGGTGCCATTGATGATTGTAGAGGTTCAGAATCCTTTTAAACCGAGAAGGTCCCGGTCTCATATGACAGTAAGAGCATTGGGCGTAGGGCTGACAACCTTACTGAGTAAAAAAAAGAAACCATTTCTTTGTCTCGAAATCTGCCAGTAGGCAGATAGCATTGGCTCTACCAAAAAGTAGTTGTGCCAATGAAGAAGAAATTGACTAAAACATCTAAAAATTTAATCAAGATCAAAATGATGATTTTTTAATTACCTTGCAAATCTATTCTCGATTTACTGGGTTAAATAGCAGTCAACTTTTTTAAGACAATGATTGTTTTACATAAATAAGACAGAGTTTTGTTGTCTTTGTAAATTCACAAGTATTTAATTTGCCTTAATAATTTTAAAATTATTCTGTTGTCTTTGTAAATTTAGAATTATTTTATTTGCCTTAATAATTTAGTTTTGTTGTCTTTGTAAAATTTAATTTGCCTTAATAATTTTAGTTCTTTGTCTTTGCAAATTCAGAATTATTTTATTATTTTATTTGCCTTAATAATTTCCAAGACAGAGTTTTGTTGTCTTTGTAAATTCACAAGTATTTAATTTGCCTTAATAATTTTAAAAGGTATTATTCTGTTGTCTTTGTAAATTCAGAATTATTTTATTTGCCTTAATAATTTCAAGACAGAGTTTTGTTGTCTTTGTAAATTCATTTATTTAATTTGCCTTAATAATTTTAAAGGTATTATTCTGCTTTGTCTTTGTAAATTCAGAATTATTTTATTTGCCTTAATAATTTCCATTCTGTTGTCTTTGTAAATTCAGAATTATTTTAGATTTCCAGAGTTTTGTTGTCTTTTGTAAATTCATTTAATTTGCCTTAATAATTTTAAAGGTATTATTCTGCTGTCTTTGTAAATTCAAGAATTATTTTATTTGCCTTAATAATTTCCAAGACAGAGTTTTGTTGTCTTTGTAAATTCACAAGTATTTAATTTGCCTTAATAATTTTAAAGGTATTATTCTGTTGTCTTTGTAAATTCAGAATTATTTTATTTGCCTTAATAATTTCCAAGACAGAGTTTTGTTGTCTTTGTAAATTCACAAGTATTTAATTTGCCTTGACAATTTTAAAGGTATTATTCTGTTGTCTTTGTAAATTCAGAATTATTTTATTTGCCTTAATAATTTCAAGACAGAGTTTTGTTGTCTTTGCAAATTCACAAGTATTTAATTTGCCTTAATAATTTTAAAGGTATTATTCTGTTGTCTTTGTAAATTCAGAATTATTTTATTTGCCTTAATAATTTCAAGACAGAGTTTTGTTGTCTTTGTAAATTCACAAGTATTTAATTTGCCTTAATAATTTTAAAGGTATTATTCTGTTGTCTTTGTAAAATCAGGATTATTTTATTTGTCTTAATAATTTCCAAGGCAGGGGTTTTGTTGTCTTTGTAAATTCACAATTATTTAATTTGCCTTAATAATTTTAAAGGTATTATTCTGTTGTCTTTGTAAAATCAGAATTATTTTATTTGTCTTAATAATTTCAAGGCAGGGTTTTGTTGTCTTTGTAAATTCACAAGTATTTTACTAACAATTAAGCGTATAAAACATTTAAATTTAAAACCAAAATTATTTTTACTTATTTTATATATGTTATTTTTATAATACCAAATTAGCAAAAAATTTTTTAATTCATTTGAAAAAAATATTCACACCACAGGTGATATCTTGAATGAAAAATAGATTAAGTTTAAAAAGTTGATGGAATTAATGCGGAAATGGTGTTTATTCAATCAGCTAATGAAATTTGCTCACATGTCCTAATTAAACAAAGGCGATAACATTTAACTTGGCTTAAAATAAATTTTCAAATTACTTGTCAAAGAACTTATTCAAAGGAAACAAACTCATGTAATTGAATCGTGTAATGAGGAAAAAACTAATTAACCTAACCAGTATTTCGTTTACTCTCATAAAGTCTGTTATGTGTCCTAATTAAACAAAAGTTCATGCATTAAAACAAAGCTTTCATATAAAGAATGTGATTGTATTGAATAATATTTAAAAGGTTAAAATTTAAAAAAAAAACATTATAATTGCATTTAAAATATTGTAGGGTTGCATTTAAAAAAAGTTTGCAAAAATTTTTGAAGATATTTTTCAAAATATTTTCACAATACTTCAAATTATTAAGCAGTCATTTTGCTTTCTGAAACGTGGAATAAATTAAACAAGTAATATAAAAAAAAATTTTAAAAGTCAATTCATACTTTTACATTTACATAATTAATATTTAATACATTTTCAAATATTAATCCAGTAATTAAATTTAATTAATTAATTTTATTTTTTTTTAGATTTAAGTTGCATATATCTACCAATGGTGGCCGCCAGATAAACTTAAAAACATGAATGAAAATTATTTATAAAGGACTTTCTGCAATAAGAGTGAAAAAAAAAGTAGGAATTGACTTTAAAATTTTTTTTTTTATATTACTTGTTTTACATAAATAAAGATGAACTAATTTACATTTCAATATAAAAAATATTGCAGCTTTTCAGTTTTTCTAATTACACAAAATTAATTTTGACGATGTATGATAATTTTGTAACTGGATACTGTGGAAAAAAAACTTCGTATCAATCATAGTACGCCTATCTATTCGAATTTTCAAGATTTTCGCCTATACGACACGCAAATTCGATATAGTTATCTCTGAAATAGTTTCCCTTAAAGACATCAAATATATGGTACATTTCGGCTTCAATTTGTTACGAAAGTATAAGAGACGAAAGAATAAAAAACTTTAAGGTGACTAGTATTAGCAAAAAAATTTAGCTTAATTATTTTACAATTTTATGTTTAATTTTTTTTTTTAATTTAAAAAAATTTTTTTTTTTTTAAATTTTACAAAAATAAATTTTCTTTTAATTGCTAAAAAATTAACATGCCTTAAATATGTATCTAAATATAAATATTTGTTTTACAGCCATTATATGAAATGGCCAAGAAATACTTTTTCCTTTTTTGAAATTGTTACACTAAAAATTACAAGTTAGGCTTGAATTGTTAGGAAAATTTGACGCATTTATATCTTATAATCTTATAACGCTAAAGTGACTAGTATTAGCAAAAAAAAAAAATTAGTTTGATTATTTTACAATTTTATGTTTAAAAACTCTCAGTTTTTTCAGTTTTATTTAATTTTTTTACTATTACAAAAATTGATTTTTTTTTTAAATTTAAGAAAATTAACATGTATCATTTTTTTCTTCAGACAGCATATAAAATGGCCCGCTAAGGTGACTAGCATTATCAAAAAAAAAAAAACTTAATTATTTTACAATTTTATGTTTAAAGACTTTCTAAACATAAAATTGTTTCAACTTTTCAATTCCTTCTATTAGCTCACACTCTCCGTATATATATCTTGTTCAAATTTTCAATTGTTAATAAAATACTCTTTATTCATCCACTCGAGTTCAAGTACATTTTTTTTGAATTTGTAGTGGATGACACTGGATGTTAATATAATTTTTTCAAATATTAATTCAGTAATTAAATTTAATTAAAAAAAATTTTAGTTTTTTATATTTAAGTTGCATGTATCTACCAATATATGGCGTCAGATAAACTTAAAAAAAAAAATGAATGAAAATTATTTATAAAGGACTTTCTGCAATATAGTGAAAAAAAAAAGTAGAATTGACTTAAAATTTTTTTTTTTTTTTTATATTTCTTGTTTTTTTTTTTTTTTTTTTTTTATTTAAAAAATTTTTTTGTTTAAATTTTACAGCCAATATCTGAAATGGCCAAAACATGAAATGACACTTTTCATTTTGCATTGCAGACTTAACATAATTTTACATTTTTACTTTTAGGAAATTGTTACACTAAAAATTACATGTTATGCCTGAATCGTCAGGACAATTTGAAGCATTTACATCTTATAACGCAAATCTGTCTGGGTGCTAAATTCTTCTTTTTAGAGAAGCTTCAAAGAAAATGTCATAAAATATAGATTTTTTGCGTCTTTTATTTTTGAGTAAATTTTTGAAAAATGGGTTTACGAATTAATGTAGCGGAACAAGGGAGAAATTTTCTATCAATCAATCTTTCAGCAATGATGAACAGCCAGACGAGCAGAATACTTAGTGCAGAGATTTTTAAATTGCACTTAAACTCTCAAATCTAAAATAAAATACATTTAAGAAACGTCAAGGAAGAATATATTTTAAAAATAATGCATAAAGCTAAAAATATGCATATGTGTCTACAAAATAAAAGCATTACCGTAAAAAGAAAATTTAATCTATTACTTTGAAATTCTGAAAATATTTTCAATCATTAAATACATTTTAATTAATAAATTGATTAGTTTTGATAAAATGCTTTATACGTATAATAAAATATAGTTATGATATCACCCCATTTTTTTCCACGCCCTATTCGTAGCTCAGTGGTAACGTGTGCCGTTGGGGACCATCAGAGAGGTTTGTTTTGATTGGTCGTTCTACGGTCATCTTATGCACACGAGGGCTAAACAGGGCAGAGACCTACAGTGTAAAGTGGTTTCGAATCACTACAAACATCAAAGCACTGTCAGGTTCGAACCCAGAAACCTATGGTACCGAGCACCAGAGCGCTAGCCACATGGTCAGCAGGCCCCCAAGCATTAGGGAGAATTTTCAATCCACTGGCTGCTTTGTTATTGATATTGTTTAAAAAAAACGAGGGCATTCGATGCAGGATTATACACAACAGGATATATCTGTACGAAACGTTAAAACAAAAGTTAAGATCTGAATCCACTGGTGTATGTATACCATAAACAGGTTATGTATGTACCTCAAACAGGTATGAATGTACCACAAACATGTAAGTATATACCACAAACAAGTATGTATGTACCACAAACATGTAAGTATGTACCACAAACAAGTGTGGCATGCATACCACAAACAAGTATGCATAACAAAGGTATGTATGTACCACACCCATGTATGTATGTACCACAAACAGGTATGTATGTACCACACACATGTAAGTATGTACCACAAACAGGTGTGACATGCATATCACAAACAGGTTATGTATGTACCACACATGCAGGTATGTATGTACCACCACAACAGGTGTGGCATGCATACCACAAACAGGTTATGTATGTAGGTGTATGTACCACACACATGCAGGTATGTATGTACCCCCAAAGGTGTGGCATGAATACGACAATGTCTGTTACAGTCATTGCTTTCAGAACCAAGAAGATTTAACGGCGATTGTGGCAACGGTTCGGAATCCACTTTAAGCCGTAGTCTCAGTCTCATATGACTGTAAAAAAGAGCGTCACAGAGCCAAGTCAGACTTCTAGCTATGTGTTCTCCATCACAACAGAAGCTGCCTCTTTCCATCCATGAATAGATTACTCATAAGATGTCCATCCCGCATTGTAGGACGCTAAGAATTAGACACAACAACATTTTCCAACTTAAAAATATATAATAAGAAGATAAAATTCTTTAAATTATATACTTTCGCTACTTTTAGCTTTAAATAATATTTAACATATAAACACTTATACAATAAATTCTTGTTTATTTTTAAAATTTCAATTTTTATGTTAATACATATAAACAAATGTTATACAGATGAGGGAAATCACCGGCATAGATGTATTTTTTTATCAATTGTGAAAATTGTCAAAATAGAAATTTAAGCAGTTTGTAAGATATTAGAGAATTTTTGCATGCATTACTTTAAGAATACGGTAATTTTTCTTCCTAGCACGCATGCTCATAGGAAATTGCGCATGCGTATCTGTAATAATGTTTCCTATGAGCATGCGCTAGGGAGAGTAATGGGTAAGGGGAGCAATAATGGTAAATGCCATATATACTCAAACCTGTTTTTGTGCACTGGATAGGTACAAAGCACACACACATAAACAAGTTTTAGAATATAACTTAAAATTTCCGATTTTTATTTCCTTATTTTTTATTCAAATCTTTCTATATGGCATGTAATTTTTCAATATACCGCACAAAAAAGATATTTTATTTAAAAAAAAAAATATCGTTATTTCAAATCTATTAGAGAAAATTAAAAAAACACAAAAATTGGTTTGCGTGTACCTACGAGAGACATATTCTCTTAAAAATATAGTGAATTAATCTTACACAAATGTTATAATGAAACAATTAAATAAAATATTCTAATCGTACACATTTATTTTTAATTCCACTAATGAGAAAACGCAACATCTGTTCAAACTAAATATTTTACAACCGGCTTATACCTTCCAAGGCTAACTAAAAAGAGTGGATTTCTACTAATAAATCACCAGCCACCTGGAAACCAAACTAAACGCTCAACAGCATTAACCTAACACACTAAACTGATCCGCGAAAACGAAACCAGAAAGAAAAACCAAGATCCTCTCCCTGTTCTCCAATTCCAGAAAGAAAAAAAAAAAACCAAGCAAATAAAAGGGAACAGGAAAAAAATCCCCGCCAAAATAAAAGTTGGCGAGCAAAAAAAAAAGGCCGCCTCTCTTACTGCATTTTAGTGTTGTCAGGCCTCGTGTTTATTTCCCATCAGGAGTGTCAAGTAAAAAGTTTTATTGGCAGTTTATCTGGAAGCGAGACGCTTGTTTTTTACGACCTCTAAAACGCAGGGCTGAGTGACCGCTGGATGCCTGGATAAACTGGATTTAGAGAGACCAGCGTCCGGAAAACCTCGGGGGTAGGGAGGGGGTGGAGTTATTACGGTTTATATACCTTAGGAGTAAAGGGAAAATAATTTCGCCCTACCTGTGAGACATCATTCCCTAAAGAGATTTTCCACTTTTCGGGAAAACTGGTGGTTGATTGAGCCTAGGGTTAACTAAACGTTAGGGTAAACGTTTATTCAGGATCAACAAGGTGTAAATAACGCTGCCCTGGCACACGCTGATTATTTATGAGATTTCCGTTGCGCTTTACTTCATTCTAACTTTCATGCCTAGTGGATTGAAGAATTTAACACCGGCTATTTACCAGTTTATTTCTACCTTGTTAACAGGTAGGATCAGAGATCTGGAGTGGCATCTGATAGATAGCGTGTTAGATTTTTAAACTAGCAGATTCGGATTCGAAACTTCACAACTCAAATTTTTCCGTCCATTAATGGTGTGATGGCCAATTGGCTTGCGCTCTGGCTGTTGGTACCACAGGCGTGAGGTTCGGATCCTGGCGAAGGCTAGGATGTTTGTGAGTGGTTCGGAATCCAACTTTAAACTGTAGGTCCTATTCTGTTTTGCCTAAAGTCTGCACAAGATGACCGTAGAGCGACAAACCACTAACGGCCTGAAGGCCAATTGGCTAGTGCCCTGGCTGTTGATACCACAGGCATCAGGTTCCAATCCCTGACGATGGAATGTATGTTTGTGAATGGTTCAGAACCCACTTTAAACTGTATGTTATGGTCTGTTTAGCCTGAAGTGTGCACAAGTTGATTGTAGAGTGACAAGCCAAACCATTAACGGCCTGATGGCCAATTGGCTAGCGTTTTGGCTGTTGATACCACAGGCTTGAGTTTCGTATTCGGCGGTGACATGGATGTTTGTGAGTGGTTCGGAATCCACTTTAAACTCTAGGTCCCAATTCAATTTGACCAAATTGTGCAAAAATGACTGCAGAGCAACAAACCAAATCAAACGCGTTCGACCAGATATTACAAGTACTAGCAAAATTACCAAATTTTCATTTTGAAAATTGAATGTAAAAATAAGTAACGTGAAATAAGGCAAATGTTATAAAAATATGTCTGCAGGTTTAATGGCACTAACAAGAAAGCACAACATCTGTTCAACCTAAATATTTTACAACCAGCTTAGCTATATACCTTCGAAAGTTAACTGAAAGAGTGGATTTCTACTCATAAATCACACCCACAGCCACGTGGAAACCAAACTAAACGCTCAACAGCATTAACCTAACACACTCAACTGATCCGCGAAAACGAAACCAGAAAAGAAAAACCAAGATCCTCTCCCTGTTCTCCAATTCCAGGATGAAAAAAAAAAAAAAAAAGCAAAAAAAGAGGAACAGAAAAAAAAAGTCCGCCAAAATAAAAGTTGGCGAGAAAAAAAAAAAGTCGCCTCTCTCACGCCATTTTAGTGTTGTCTGGCCTCGTGTTTATTTCCCATCAGGAGTGTCAAGTAAAAGTTTTATTGGCAGTTTATCTGGAGCGAGACGCTTGTTTTTTACGACCTCTAAAACGCGAGATTGAGTGACCGCTGGATACCTGGATAAACTGGATTTAGAGAGACTGGCGTCCGTGAAAACTTCGGGGGGTAGGGCAGGGGTGGAAGTTATTACGGTTTATATACCTTAGGAGTAAAAGGGAAAAATAGATTTCGCCCTACCTGCGAAAAAGCATTCCCTAAAAGAGATTTTCCACTTTTCCGGAAAAACGGGCGGTCGAGCCTGGACGTTAGGGTGAACGTTTGTTCAAGATCAACAAGGTGTAAATAACGTTGCCTTGGCACTCGCTGGATATTTATGAGATTTCCGTTCTGCTTTACGTTCATGCCTAGTAGATTGAAAAATTTAACACCGACGGTTTAATCAATTTATTTCTATCTTGTTAACATGTAGGATCAGAGATCAGAGTAGTACCTGATGGATGGCTTGTTAAATTTTTTAAACTAGGGGAGCCGGGTTTGAAACACGACAACTCTAATTTCTTCTTGCGCGTTATGACGCATTGTAATTCTGCCATACAATTTTGGAAATGATGTGGATGAAGTTGAGTCTTCTCAATTTCGAACGAACAATCTCAAAAATGGAATCTAGTTGCTCGCATCTTCCTCCCATTCTCCTCAAACCCAATCGGTACCACAGGTTTCATGCTCGAATACCGGTGGTGCCATGGATGTTTAAAGTGGTTCGGAATCCACTTTATACCGTAGGTCTCGGTCCTAATAGGAACGTAGAGCGTTGCGGCCGTAATGTTACTCCGCGTCCGTAGCTTATCGTCAAGCTACATGCACCTCCTGGTAGTGCTAAGTGAGAAACGTCAGTGTAGCGCTTGCCATAAGACATCCAAGACAACTGTCTAAATGTTTGTCTGCTGCATTAGAACAAAAAAAAATTATTTCTTAATATTTTCAGTTTTTCTTCGTTATTTCTTATTCATACCTATTTATATTTTCATGTAATTTTTTATATACAGCACAAAAATGATTTTTTTATTTTTAAATTTTTTTTGATCGTTACATCAAATATATTGCACAAAATTTAAAAAACACAAAAATTGGTTTGAGTGTATAGTTTTAGTTTCATACATGCGATTACGTTATGCATGCTCTTAAGAATTTAATGAATTAATATCATATAAATATTATGATAAAGCAATTAACTAAAAAAATTCTAATCGTGCACCTATATTTTTAATGCCACTAACTATATAAAACAATATCTGTTTAACCTAAATATTTACAACCGGCTTATACCTTCCAAAGCTAACTGAAAGAGTGGATTTCTACTCATAAATCACACCCACAGCCACCTGGAAACCAAACTAAACGCTCAACAGCATTAACCTAACACACTAAACTGATCCGCAAAAAAAACGAAACCAGAAAGAAAAACCAAGATCCTCTCCCTGTTCTCCAATTCCAGAACGAAAAAAAAAAAACCAAGCAAAAAAAGGAAAGGAAAAAAAAAAAGAAAAAAACACCGCCAAAATAAAAGTTGGCGAGAAAAAAAAAAAAGGCCGCCTCTCTCGCGGCATTTTCGTGTTGTCAGGCCTCGTGTTTATTTCCCATCAGGAGTGTCAAGTAAAAGTTTTATTGGCAGTTTATCTGCAGCGAGACGCTTGTTTTTTACGACCTCCTAAAACGTGGGATTGAGTGACCGCTGGATGCCTGGATAAACTGGATTTAGAGAGACCAGCGTCCGGTAAAACTGCGGGGAGGGTAGGGGGTGGAAGTTATTACGGTTTATATACCTCAGGAGTAAAAGGAAAAAATAAATTTCCCCCTACCTGTGCGAAAGCATTCCCTAAAAGAGATTTTCTCACTTTTCCGGGAAAACTAGTAGTTGAGAGGCTGGACGTTAGGCTGAACGTTTGTTTAGGATCAACAAGGTGTAAATAACATTGCTTTGGCACTCGCTGGATATTTATGAGATTTCCGTTCTGCTTTACTTCGTTCTAACTTTCCTGCCTAGTAGATTGAAGAATTTAACACCAGCTATTTACCAGTTTATTTCTATCTTGTTAACCTGCAGGATCTAAAATATGGATGGGCATTCAGCGTGTAGTATGTTAGGTTTTTAAACTAATGGAACCAGGTTGGAAACACAACAACTCGAATTTTTTTCTTGTTTATTATGATGTATTAAAATTTCCCTTTTCAATTTTGAAATGATGTGCATGAAGTTGAATCATCTCAATTTCGAATGATCAACCACAAGCATAGAATGTAGCTGTTCGCATCTTCCTCTCATTCTCAAACCCAACGAGGCCTGATGGCCAATTGGCTAGTGTTCTGGTACCACAGGCCGATTTCCACCTCTTTTATAAAAATAATTTTTATTTTTCAAAAATTATAAAAATTCATTGTTAAGGAGGCAATTTAATTATATCTTTCAATTATATAACCAAATAGCAAACACATGGACTGATGGCCGAGTGACAAGTGTTCTGGCCTTCAGCGCCACAGGGTTCGAGTTCGGCGGGGTCATGGGTGTTTGTAATGGTTTCGAATCCACTTAAACTGTAGTTCCCATTGTAATATGATCGTTGGGGATAGGGCTGAAAACTCTACTCATAAAAAGAAAATATCATTTGAAGTAAGAAAGAAACACTGCCTTGACCTACCATGGTTCTGTTGAGCCATTGAAGGTTATGTGCAATTTTCACATACAGTGATAATAACATTCCTTTTCTACATACGCTTACATAACTTATCATACCTAATTTAAGTAAGATGAATAGGTATGTAAAAACTCTTTTTTTTTTAGAATAAGACATCTTAAATTTACAGAAGAAGTAATGTGGTATTGGATTTTAAAGCAGGTATAGATCAAGTTAAAAGTTTTAAATATTACTGCTCTTTACTTTGTTTAATGAGCAGCATACTTATTACCTTATCACAAAGAAAAAGCTGGGTTAAGGAGGGAGTAAATAACTTCATTTTTTTAAACCATAACTTTTCTTTTGAAAATTGAATGTAAAAATATTTTTTGAAATAAGGCAAATGTTATAAATAGGGCTTCAAGTTTTTAACTAACTTTGAAAATATTCGAATAGTCTTTAAATATATCTTTAAATACTATAAGTAATATAATCCTTTAATATCTAAGTGCATTATATTAAAAACCACCAATATAAAAAGTTCCATACAGGAAAATTATTAATAGACATGGACATGAAAACGGCTATTTTATTTCTTTAAAAACTATTTTTAATATAATAAACTTTATTCGTTTCTTTATAATTTCATGCAGGGTTTATTTCCAAACATTTAAAGGCTTATTTAATCCGTTTTACATGCGATATTCATGATCCATTTTTGTTTATAGGAGATAAGGGCTAAAGAAATGAAAGCTTTTATAAGAAATACCACATAACTCAAATAGCTTACAAATATTCCTAAATATTTTACTTAACCCTGACTTCATTAAAAATTTAAAATAAAAGCGTTCAACCGAATATCACAAGTACTTGAGAAACTCCCGACATCTTGGAACAGCTATAACAGCAAAGCAAACAGTCCAAATTGCAAAACAATGTGACGCCGTGACGTTTAATATCACCCGAAAGAGTAAAATTCAGAATTTATTCCGGTCCAAATGTTTCCGGGAATCCATGTTCCGGAATCGAAAACACCTAATTAAAATGAACGATCAATTAGAAATGGAATCGCGAGCGGCGAGAACTTTTTCATCTACGACTGAATAAAACGTTCCAATTTTAAAGAAGCCACCCTGCTTGAAATTGCAGGGATTATCGAAAGCACCGATTCGTCCACTCAGAAAATTCATTTCAGGCCTTTTGCTCCAAATTGCTAAATCCAGGTGTAATTAAACTAAAAGGACCAAAACACAACACTTCAAAGAAGGCTTACCGGGCGAGCATAAATATTTGTGCTCCGGACGGGATGAAGAAAGGATGGTCTGAAGCCAAACGGTGCAAGTCAATTCAGAGATTCACAATGGTGCACAGAGTTTTAGCTTGGCCAGAGTTTTGGCTTTCATCTCTTTTGTCGGCCATCTCATTTTATACAATAATAATTCTTCATTTTGATGAGGAAGCACTAGTAGGAAATGGTGTTATTCTTATAACACCATTTCCTATGAGTATAAATATTCTGGAGTATACAGAAATAATTAAAACATATATAATTAAATATTGATATAAAGGTTGATTATAATTAAAGACCCCCTTTCAAAATGCTGTAAAAAAAAAAAAGAAACACTCGTCACAATGAGCTCAAATTTGAATTGAAGATACTTGAAAAGGGGAAATTGGTACGGCTTCAAAAAAAAAAAAAAAAAAAAAAAAACTTTCTACCTATTTTTCCCATCCAATGTGGCATGACCATACCATGTTGGATGGGCTTTCCATCACAGTGTCACAACTGTTAAATGACTTAATCAAGCACTTTGAACAATACAGTTGGTTTCATGTGCAACTCCTGCCAAATAATACGTTGTCATTACAGCGCCATTTATTAGTACACTTTGGCGATGAGTGGTTCTTTTTTTTTTACAGCATTGAAAGGGGTATTATAATTATAACCACATTGTAAATACGTTGTCTGATTAATGTAATTCCTACGAGTTTAATTGGTGAAACACAAGAATTGATGAACTACAATTTCATCAACTAAGGTTTGGTTTGTTGCTTTACGGCACATTTTATGCTAATTAGACCAGAACCAACCATTTAACGTGGATTCGAACCACTAACAAAACATCCATCCCACCACCACGATCCGAACCTGAAGTATGTGCTACCAAATCAAGGGAGCTAGCCAATTGGCCGTCAATTAAAAAATTAGCACCAAAAATAATTGAAAGCGTCAAATCTCATATACTGGAAAAAGATATAAACGGCAAAAAAAATGCGTAATATCGAATGCGAATTGAACCAATTTGGTGAATTGTTTAAATATCATTCTGCAGCCATAAAAAAAACAACCAAAATGGTTTAAAAATTATTGTTTTGATCTATAAGCGAGTTATATAATCAGTGTCACATCAATTTGGGTGATGGTCACATCAGTTTGGTCTCGCTTCTACGTCACTTCGGGGCTTTATTATCTTGTGTTTCACTATACGTGCTCCTCCTTCTTCGTAGCTCAGGCCCACCATCACACTATCTTAAAGTGGCTCACACTGTGCTTCATTTTTGATCATCACAGTTGTTGTAAAAAATTACACAAATTTTTGACAAATCACAATTTTTAATTTTTAATTAGTAATTTAATAAATTTTTAATCAGTTTTTAATTAGTAATTTTTGACAAAAATTACATCACAGTAATTTTTGACAACCTCACATTAAGGTATTAGTTACACATGCAGATGTTCATTACCCGGAAGTGTTTGGAACTGTGTTTACATTTTATACCTCTTCGCACAATCAATCATAATTTTTTACATGCATTAACATTAAAATTGAATACAACTGAAAATTTATTTTTAGATCATTACAAATATAAAAAAAAGAAATTTAAAAAAATAAAGAATTCCCTTCGTTTGCCATTTTTACTGCCTGCATACCACAAAAAAAAAAAATTATAAAACATAATTCACGGAATGATGAACATGATTACTGTATTATTTTGAAACACTCAGAAACATGGCACTACATTTTGTTCATCTTAGTCGGTTAGGTTATTTTGCGAAATATTCCTTCCTTTTAATATTAACCGCAAAATATTCAACAAACGAGTATAATTATTACGTGGGATAAATAAATAATGATAAAAATCTAAACGACTCAAGTCATTTGAAAGTTCGCAATATCTCCCCATCTCTGGTGGGTTTCACAATAACTATCACTGGTAGGAGACACTTTTAGCTTAGGCAAGCTGTACATAGTTTCTGCATTCATCATTTGCAAGACAATCCATTTAATATCGATAAATAAAAATTTTTCATCATTTTAATGATGAAATATTAGTAGGAAATATTATTTTAATTAGTTATCTTTCAAGAATGCAATAGAAAGGGTCTGCTTTTGTTAATGTAGAGACTCGAGCAAAAAACATAAAAGACTGACTTTATTTCATGCATTTGGAAAGAGAATTTTGCATGCGAGCAACAACGACAACGATATTTATTATTTGCACATCATTTCATTTTTTTTGACGACGATTTGGATGAGAAAAGCCAATATACTGAACAGCCAATATTTTGAATATTTTTTTTTTTCATTTATCATTTATTCCATATTTATAAATACAGTAATACTTTGCAGAAATTAAATATAGTAATACTATACAGGAAATAAATATAGTAATACTATACAGAAAAAAATATAGTAATACTTTGCAGAAAGTAACTACAGTAATACTTTTACAGAAAAAAGATATAGTAATACTTTACAGAAACTAAATAGAGTAATACTTTATAGAAATTAAATAGAGTAATACTTTTGAAAATAAATAGAGTAATACTTCATAGAAACTAAATATAGTAATACTTTATAGAAACTAAATATAGTAATACTTTACAGAAACTAAATAGAGTGATACTTTATAGAAAATAAATAGAGTAATACTTTGAAAATAAATAGAGTAATACTTTATAGAAACAAAATATAGTAATACTTTATAGAAACTAAATATAGTAATACTTTATAGAAAATAAATATAGTAATACTTTTACAGAAACCAAATATGGTAATACTATACAGAAAATAAATATAGTAATACTTTTGCAGAAAGTAACTACAGTAATACTTTACAGAAAAAAAGATTACAGAAACTAAATAGAGTAATACTTTATAGAAATTAAATAGAGTAATACTTTGAAAATAAATAGAGTAATACTTCATAGAAATAAAAATATAATACGGTTTTTATAGAAACTAAAGAAAAATACTTTATAGTTAAATTAAATAATTGCTAATACTTTGAAAATAAATCCCATGTAATACTTTGAAAATAAATTACCTAATAAGTGATAAAAAAAATTAGTAATACGATTATACATTTGTTTTAAAATTAAGTTTCTCTTTAGTAGAAAATAAATCTAAAAGATTTTACAAGAAACCAAATTTATATTAATAAAATTAAAAATAAATATTCTAGTAATATTTTTTACTTAGATTAATATGTAACTCAAATATTTTTTTATTCTTTAGAATTTTAAAAGATTGGCTATATAACTATTTTAGAAATATTTATAAAATTAAATAAGAGTAATTTTACTTTGAAAATAAATTGTTTTTTAAAGTCAAACAAAATATGTAATACTTTATAAATTTCTAAATTAGTAATATTTGTTTATAAAAATCGTTTTCTATTTTTTAAATTTTTGAAAATAAATAGAAGTAATACTTTGAAAATAATTCTGAGGACATGTTTCCATTTTAGAAAAAAAATATAGTATCTATTTTAAGTAAATAAAAGGAAATAAACATAGTAAATAAAATAAATTGCTAAAATACTTTAAATCAACCAAATATAGTAATACTATACGTGCACTTTAATTTATAAATATTTAGTTCAAACATTCAGAGTAGTGTCAAAAGTAATAAGTATTTAAATACAGAAAAAAGATATAGTAATACTTTACAGAAACTAAATAGAGTAATACTTTACAGAAATTAAAATATAGTAATACTTTAAAGAAAATAAATATAGTAATATTTACAGAAAACCAAATATAGTAATACTTTTCAGAAACTAAATATAGTTCACTTTTGAAATAAAATAATTTGGAAACACGTTACCATTCTATAAAAATATATCTGTTTTTAAGTAAAGAAAGAAAAAATACAGTTATGTTAAATCAGATTAATAATTGCTAATAAGTGTCTTTAAATCAATTTCCCATGCATATTCATTGTTACACATCTACTTTAATTTATAATCTATCTTGTTCAAAAATTCAAAGCAATGTCAACATGCATGATGATTATTTAAATAAAGTTATGCGCAACAACATCTGAATAAAAGCAATAAATAATCTTGTAAAGTTATCGGAGATTAACGATACAAAAAATACGGAGCTTTTCACGAAATTGATCCCAATGAATTGTTTGTCGAAGCACAGGTGCTCAAAAGCCAATGTTTACACGGGAAATCATCATCATCGGATTTTTAAAAGAACAAAACTCGAACAACAGCCAGCGAGGCATCAAATCAAAAGATCTGGATCACTAATTCATGGCAACTTAGCATCTAATTAAAATTTCCGTCTACCCCAAGAACATGCAAATCGAATTCATCTGGATATTAATAGAAGGGAGAGGAGTAAAAATTTTGAATTAACGGAAGAATGAATCTGATTAGTAATGCCTGTTAAATAATCGAGTTTCCTACTAAATTAATAAATTCGGATATAATTTTAATAAAGGTTATGTGTTTCGTAGAAGTTTTAACTTTAACCAACAATAAAATCAAATTGCAATCTTCTATTGGACGGGAAATCCAATGTATTGAGTATTGGATTGTATCAGTATTGACTAGCATGTATGCGGTTAATTGGGCTTCTTTCGATATGTTAAACTGATTACCTTATAAGTGATATAAATACATGGGATAGGTAATCATTATACATTTGTTTTAAATTAAGTTTCTCTTCAGTATTTATTACTTCTAAAAGATTACTTTTTACAATGAATTCACATTTATATTATTAAAATTAAAAATCAATTATTCTAATTATTTTTTTACTTAGATGAATATGCTTAGCTTCAAATAATTTTATTATTCTTTATTGAATTTTAATGATTAGCTATTTAATGTATTTTCAAAATCATTCGTAATTTGTAACTGAGAAAAATTTTAGTTAAAAAAATTGTTTTTTTTAAAAGTCAAGCATTTTAAAAATGAATTTCGTATAATAAATTTCTAGATTATCGATATTTGTGTGTTATAAAAATCGTTTTCTATTTTTTTTAAAATTTTCCTCGTAGCTAAATAGAATAATACTTTACAGAAAGTTAATTCTGAGGACATGCTTCCATTTTTTAAAAATATGTTATATCTGATTTTAAGTAAATAAAGGAAATAAACATAGTAAATCAGGTTAATAATTGCTAATAAGTATCTTAAAATCAATTTCCCATGCATATTCATTATTACACCTCTACTTTAATTTATAATCTATCTTGTTCAAAAATTCGAGCAATGTCAACAAGCATAATGATTATTTAAATAAAGTTAAGCACAACAACATCTGAATACAAGCCATAAATAATCTTGTAAAGTTATCGGAGATTAACGACACAAAAATACCGAGCTTTTCACGAAATTGATCCGAATGAATTGTTTGTCGAAGCACAGGTGCTCAAAAGCCAATGTTTACACGGGAAATCATCATCATCGGATTTTTAAAAGAACAAAACTTGAACAACAGCCAGCGAGGCATCAAATCAAAAGATCTGGATCACTAATTCATGGCAACTTCAACATCTAATTAAAATTTCCGTCTACCCCAAGAACATGCAAATCGAATTCATCAGGATATTAATAGAAGAGAGGAGTAAAAATTTTGAATTAACGGAAGAATAAACCTGATTAGTAATGCCTGTTAAATAATCGAGTTTCCTACTAAATTAATAAATATGGATATAATTTTAATAAAGGTTAGGTGTTTCGTAGAAGTTTTAACTTTAACCAACAATAAAATCAAATTGCAATCCTATTGGACGAAAAATCCAATGTATTGAGTATTGGATTGTATCAGTATTGACTAGCATGTATGAAGTTATTAATTGGGCTTCTTTCGATATGTTAAACTGATTACCTTATAAGTGATATAAATACATGGGATTGGTAATCGATTAAACATTTGTTTTAAATTAAGTTTCTCTTTAGTATTTATTAATTCTAAAAGATTAATTTTTACAATGAATTCACATTTATATGATTAAAATTAAAAATCAGTTATAAGACTTAAGAATCTATATATATATCAATATTCAATTATATATAATTAATTTTTTTATCTAGATTAATATGTTTAGTATTAAATAGTTTTTTATTCATTATTGAACTTTAAGGAATAGCTACATATATTATTTTCGAAATCATTCGTAATTTTTGACTAAATAGCATTGAGAGAGGATTTAGCTAAAAATTATTTTTAAAAGTTCATGCATTTTAAAAATGAACGTCGTGTAATAAATTTCTAAATTATCGATATTAGGGTGTTATAAAAATCATTTTCTGTTTTTCTAAATCTACATCGTAAAAAAACATTTGTTGTATCTAATAACCCTTTAATTTAAGCTTGTAAGATTAATAAATTTCTAAATTATCGATATTTTTATGGTGTAAAAATCGTTTTCTATTTTTTTTAGAATTTACGTCTTAAAAAACATTGGTTGTATCTAACATCCCTTTAATTTAATCTTGTAAGTTTAATAAAGTTGTAACTTAATCGATATTTACAGTAATACAAAAATTGTTTAAAATTGTATTTTTTGTTGTTAAATTTGTAATTTTTAAATTTACGAATCATAAAAAAAACATTCTTACTGTGTATAATATACCTTTGACTTAAGCCTGAAAATAAATAAATGCTTTCTAAATTATCGATACTTATGTAATACAAAAATCGTTTTCTATTTTTTATAATTTAAGATGCATCATAAAAAACATTCTTTAACCAATTTAGATCTTGAACTATCGGATTAATTGTAAACATCGAGGAAAGCGAAAGGAAATATTGATGACTCTTTGAAAAAAGAATGCCATTCAGAAGGTTAAATGCTTATGTGCTCATAAATTTAATTCTTACATTTGCATCTACATGCACCAAATGCACCCATGTTTTTTCGATCTTAAAAATGTTTTTGTGTTTCATCATGACTTAAATTTTTTAATGAATGAATTCAGATTCGTCCTATATATATAGGTTAATAATAAAAAAATTCTAAAAAGAATAGTATCTCCCAAAATTGAATTATTCTAATGGTCAATATTTCACTGTACCGATGCCATAAATTTATGTCTACAAAATCTCAAAACAATTTTTTAGTCCTAATTCCAACTAAAATGCATTTTTCATTTACCATTTTTAATCGTAGTAATTATAAAATATAGAAAGCGTAAAAAAATTTTTGCGAGTAAATAATAGAACAGTGAATATACCATTACTATTTGGTATTGTTCTTTTAATTTTGGTAAACATTTGCAAGTACCTCATAAACTGATAGTTTTTCTATCTTTGTAAGAATAAAAACATTTATAAGTAGACTAATAAATAGCTAAACATTCCATAGTTCAGAAAACATAAGAAACACTTACCATGGTAGCTACAGAAAAGAGATAAACATTCTTCTTTGAGCTTTACTTCTACGAATAAAAGACGAGATCGGTTAACAATGTTTTTCTGGAATAGAAATATTTATATTAATATAGTTGTGGAACATATTTCATAAATACATTATGTAATTCATGAGAAAATTAATATATCAATTAAACACTCGTTATATACATACGAGTCAATCGTTATCAGTTTTCTTACCAAACGTATAAATTATCATTTTTTATACAAACATTTGTTAATCATTGATATCAGTGGGTGCCTGGAGATCGTGGTCTTTAGGGCAATGAACAAGCAGACTTCATTTCAAAAAGAGTTGTCAGCTTACTACAACATCTTAATACAGCCATTCCATATTGGAAGATTAAACTGTTTTCAAAGCGTTTATTTACATCAAATTTCTTGCGAGATCTTCAGACTCTTACAGTAATTTCAGGCATTGACTCTGGTCTTCGTTTTGTTCTAGTTCTTGATACATTTGTTCTTAGTTCTTGATATTGTTTTTAGTGCTATTTGTATTGTAACTTTGTTGTTAAACACTCGCTATATATATGCGAGTCAATCGTTATCAGTCTTCTTATCAAACTATAAATTATCATTTTTTTATACAAAAATTTGGTTATCATTGACATCAGTGGATGCCTCGCCAATATTGAAATGTAAAATCGCTCATTTCAAGCAATGACTCTGGTCTTCGTTTTGTTCGTTCATTTTGTTCATTTTCTTTGATCGTTCTATTGTTCTTAGTGCTATTGTTCTCTGTAACTTTTTGTCTAGAGTCTAGATATTGGAAATATAAAAATAATATAGTTAATCATATATGTAGCTAGGTCTTAGCTGTGGCTTTAGTTTTCTGTTGCAGTAGCTTTTAGAGTTAATTATGAAATTTAAAAACAATATTGTAGGTTAATTGCATTTGATTCATTATTTAGTCTCTAATAATAAATTGATTTCTTCTATAATCATTTTAAATTATAAATTATGAATTTATTTTACATGACTTTTATAAAAGCATATTCTTTCAATAAAGCATTATTTTATTAGTTTGTTAACTTAATAAAATGTTTAATGAACAAATATATTAGTTTGTTTTAATATTTTTATCTACCATTATCTCTAACAATAAATTGATTTATATTCTTCTTTAATCATTTTAAATTATTAATTACGAGCATGAGCCTCACTCTATATTTATTTCATAAAAGCATAATTATTATTTTTACTAAAGCATTATTTTATTAGTTTGTTAACCTATTAAAATTCTTTATTGAACAAAGATATTAATTTGTTTAATATTTTTATCTAACATTGTTCTAATTATTTCTGAATGTTTAGAGGGAAAATAAAAATTGACATATCAACGAAAAAAAAAGCCCATCCCAAATCCAAGCCCCCTTTCAATATTAACTTTCTGAAATTGGATAAATAGTCAAGCAAAGTATTATTTGAAATTCAATATGAGCCAACTTACTTGACTAAGTCAGTGCAAGTTATTTACACGAAAAGTTATACCACGAGAGAGCCAACAAAGAGATTCATTTTGAGACGACAGCGGCCATGTTTGGCATTTTAATTTCCGGTCTCCACCAGTTGCACGCACACAGGCAGATATTAAAAGTAAGATAATTCATTTGGCGCAAAATCCTCCACCTCTTCAAAGTGCATATTCTTTGGCGAGAAAACTGATTTATGAAGATAGTAGGTTTCCACTCCAAGTAGTATACTATTGTCGGCATAATGTAAGCCAAAGGGGTTTTTGCGCCATTTTAGGAAAAAATAATAATAACATGGAGAATATACATTCAAAGAAGATTTGATGTAGAATTTTGTAAAGAGTTTTTGCTGTTATGAAAAAGTTTAATGTAGTATAATGAGACTTCTAGCAGAGAGACTTCTACCTCTCTGATCGAATATTATTTTTCTTTCAATTTACTGATTTTGAATTCTATTGATTGTTATTTTGAAATGCTAGACACTTTGACATAAAGTTTTTCCACTAATGGAAATATAAATAAGTGCAAAAATATCGCTGGGATAACACGCCAGTAATGCTACCTTTTGCATTAATGTGGAACCACAATTCGGAACAAACACCCTCAGGAATGTCATCTAGAACAGGGGTCTCCAAACTTTCCAGCCTTAGGGCCATACTGTTTACTCCAGTAAGTACCAAAGACCAAAACCGTTTTAATTTTTTTGGCCATTATCTATATAACTACATAAATCTCATAAGTATTTTTACAAGTGAACAACCCGCGGCTTCATTCGCGTTAATTTAGCTTTTCCGTTCCTGAGGGATTTTCAGGATAAAAATCAAATGTTTGATTCAGGATATATACATTCCAAACATCGATATGCATACATATGCGACTCTCTTTACACCCAACAAAACTACTGAGGGTAACAACGGGATGTTCACTAGTCTATAATGTTAGTGGGATTCATTTCAATTATTTGTTAGTTGTTATGCTTAAGTTAAATTTTCTGCAAATTATGCTTGTCATCAAGCTTTACCTAGAAAGTAAATAAAACACAATTATTATCATTATGTGCTGTTTTATCCAACTTATTACTGCAACAATAAGCTATTCGCTGTCGCGGGCCGGATTGATGACACTAGCGGACCGGATTTAGCCCGCGGGCCGTAGTTTGGAGACCTCTGATCTAGAAGGTCACACCCTCCCATATTTCACTTCGAACTCAACAGGACTTAGCAATCTACAAATTCATCGTATCCATCCATGGCATACACACTTTCAAAAGTGATCTCCCGTTGTTTCGAAATCAAACATGAAATTTCTCAAGCTTTATTGACATATGAGGCATGATGGCCGAGTGACTGGCGCTTGGTGCCACAGGTTTCGGTTTCGAGTCCCTTCGGTGCATGGATGTTTGTAGTGGTTCGGAATCCACTTTACTTCCCAGTCTAATATGACTGTAGAGCGTTGGAAGTAGGCTGACAGCCCTACTCCGTAAAACGAAAACATCTCCTATCTGGAAATCTGCCATTAGGCAGACAGTCTTGCCCCACCACAGGATTGTTGCGCCAATGATGATGATGATGATGATCACTGATATAAAGAAGAAAAAAATACAAGAGCGACCCATCCAACCTCCACAAATGAGAAAGTTCAAACCAGTACATTTTTTATTAATAGTTATACTGCGTATGCATACGTATGTGCATGTATATTATATATATGTGTGTGTGTGTATGCATGTGCTGCATGTATAGTATATGCGTATGTGTAGGCATGTGTACTGCATGCATAGTATGTGTATATATATATGCATGTATAGTGCCTTTACATTATATGTGTATGTGTAAGCATGTGTAGTGTCTGTACATTATATGTGTATGTGTAAGCATGTGCACTGCATGTATAGTATATATGTATTGCATGTATATTATATGTGTATATGTATGTATCTGTAGTACATGTGTATTATTTACAGCCATCTTCTCAAACATCTTGCAAAACTGCTATAATAATGATGAATCATTATCCAGACATTCGCAATAATTATCATTAAATGAACCTTCACGATTTCAACACTTTAGCTTGGTAATTTTTATCATCCACGGGGATTGAGTAGTCAATACAAAATGAAAACGTATGGACCAAGACGTGGCAGGATATATTAACAAACAGTCCGACAAATAATCATCCTTCCCAATATCCACCATTTAACACCTCCTCGGAATGACGGAGGTGCCCCCAAGGGCTTTCCTGGGGGCGTTAAGTCGGGGGATCTAGGCGGCCGGCTTATCCCGACATTGCAGCTAGCAGAAGTCAATCCCTCCGGAATTCCCCCGGTGTGCGCGCATCCGGAACATTTGCCCATTGGTGTCCAGTGGGCTGTATCTGTGCACGGCCCATTGCACTGTTGCGCCCATGAGCGATTTCTTGGCGCGAATCGATCAAATTAATGATGAGGAAATGATGCTGAGGTGTTTTAAATTTTCTGAGCTTTAATTTGCATTCGTTTTCATAAGTCATCATTGCTTATGCGTCTCGTAATAATTTTAGAGGACGGAATTTTGAAATGTATAAGGTATGTTATTTCTAAGTATACATGGTTTTAAGTGATATATCACTCATGAAACAGTTACAGTTACATTTTTTGTTGGAGATATAACACGGTGAAATAGATGTTTTACATTTTGCAAAGATTATGCGTTTTGAATTGAAAAAAAATTACCTTTTTTTTTTCCAAATTTCCGTTTTGTTTATAATATAAATAATTGTTTTACATAACTTATCTGAGAGAAATTATTATCATTTATACTAAAGTCACACATTTTTACCTATTCATTTAGAAATTTGCATTCGTTTCATAGATCATCATTGATATGCGTTTCGTAATATTTTTGGTTGTCAAAATCTTGAAATGTATAAGATATATAAGTTCTAAGTATACAAGATTTAAAGTGATATACCACACATAAAAGATAAGTACAGTTACATATTTTGCTGGAGAATATAATGTAGTGAAATAGTTGTTTTACATTTTGCAAAGGTTATGCATTTTGAATTGGAAAAAAAAAGATAAAATGAAAATTATTGGGTTTTCTTTTTTTTTCGAATTTCAGTTAGTATTGTTTAAGATATAAACAATTATTTTTCATATGTTATCCGAGAGAAATTATTTAATATAAACCCCATATTTTTACATTATATTAGAAAATATAAGTTCCCTATTTTTACGAAATCTAAGAATGTAAGTAGGTTTTATATTAGGAAATATAAAAAGGGCATATTTTTACTTATTCATTTGAAAATCAAAATACTTTTGTGAAAAAAAATTTTCAATAATGACTTTTTCAACCTTAAAAATCCTATTTTTAGTTTTAATAAAATTAAAAATTAGAAAGAAATATAAATAAGGATGCTACAGATTGGTAAATGTATAATAAAAAAAAAAAAACATCTTTAAGATTCAATGGCTTTGAATTATGAACTTATATTAAAAGATTAATCTTATATTACGACGTTATTAAAAATGAAGCTATGCCTATGATTTAAACCAACACACTAAGTGTTAAAACTCGATTACAAAGAAAGTTTTCAAACATAAAAAAGCCCGACTCCTGGTGAAATAATACAGTGCTCAGTTAGCGTTCAAGAACACTCAAGTTCAAATTCTCTGTCGGCCAGCAGTGCTGTCTCTAAAATCAGAAACGAAAAGATTCGATGATGATTGTGACAACACTCAGGCTACCTTGTGGTCGAATGGCTAGCGCTCTGGCGCTCGGTACGAATCCCGGGGATGTCATGGTTGTTTGTAGTGGTTTGGAATCCACTTTAAGCCGTAGGTCATATGACTGTAAGAGCGTCACGGAGCCCAGTCAGACTTCTCTAACTGTAAAAAGGGCAATTCTACTCTAAGCCAGGGATGTGGTATGGTGTGGTATTGTAGTAGTAGCTAGTAATACCTTGTGGAAGTTTTCTTGGTTTTCTTTCATACACCACACAAATCTGAGGCAGTTATCTCTAAAAATCCATTCTAAAGATAATGTCTACCCTCAATGGCAACGGTGGATTGTTCATGTTATATAAAAGTAGGGCATTATGTCCAACAATAAAGAAAAAAAAAAAACATAAAGAAAGAACCTGAACATTTTCAGAGATCAAATATAAAACTTTTCCTTCCAGCATGCTCGTGTATAATCTCCAAATGCTTTTAAAACCAAAACCGAATTCTTAAAACCCCGAAAAAAGGAGTAGCATTTCAACTTTTTCGACAAGGCATATTTTCAGACCCCTGCATACACATGGAAGGAAGCCAAACTATTCTCTCTCAATGTGGGGTCTAAAAATACAGCTCTGTGCCCCGCACTTTTGATAACAAATAAAGATTTACGTTCGATTTCTTTTACAATGGAATCTTTTTTAGCAGCGAGGGCATTGCTTTTTATTCGTCCCGTTTGTTTGAGAAGCGTGTTTTTTTGTTGTTGTTGGTGTGCGTGTTGGGATACCCACGCACAACACACAGTACACGCCAACCGCGCGTGTCCTAGAGTACATTCGTGCCTGGTACAGCGCTAAAAAAGTATCTGTTATATATATGTGTGTGTGTTTTTTGGTTTCAGTTCGTTGGTTCTTTCATGCTTTTCTGCTTTTCAGGCTGACGAGTGTGAAGTCACTACTGTGCTTACCTGTTAGGCCTTTCTACTGTACCGAATAGAAACTGAACAGATTGCGATGTATTTAAGGATTTCAAAAAAAGAGAAAGATATTAATAAATATAAAAAAGCCCTTCGACTTGCACGCTATCGAACTATTTTTTAGAAAGTGAATCTGTAGTCAGTTTTTTTGTGAAAAATTTGTTTGGTTAAGTATTTAATGTCACGTTTATAAACTATATATATATATATATGTGTGTGTTGTGTGTGTGTGAAAATGCTTGAATTTCTTTCAAGATATCTGAAAGATATTAAATTTATTCAACATAATGGTCCGTGTTAAATGATGAATCGCGTTTAATAATGGCATTTAAAACTTTGGTTAAGTATTAAATGTCACTTTTAAAAATAAATTTATATATATGTGTGTGTGTGAATATGTTTAAATTTTTTTCATGATATCTCAAAGATTTTAATGACTTAATTTATTCATTTTAATGACTTAAATGATGACTCACATTTAATACGACTTTATTAGTATTAAATTTCATATTATTAACTAAATTTTTTTAAATATATATACGTGCAAGGTTTTCACATAAATTTTTTTCAAGATATCTTAAAGACATAAAAGTATGGAAGGTAATGGCTTCTGTATGCTTAAAAGAAATATAGTGATCATTTGTATCAATAGTAATTTCTCCCTACGGTTAAATTTATGCGTTTCTAATTTTATGATATAGACTAAGGTATAAATCACCAATAAGTATCAAGTATAAGTATCAATATCTTAGCATATGTTATATACATGAATTTTTATTACATATATATTCCTTATCATGATAATAATGTAAATAATAAAAAATCAGCAGTTAAATCTATTCTACGGTGTATTCATTTATTAAAGGTGAAACAGATATTGACTATTCTGTCACGAAATATAGGTATTTTATTAAAAAATGTAGAAAATAAAATTGGTTTTACCACACGAAAAATTATTTTTACTCAGTGTTACAAAACTTTAAATAAACAAAAGAACTATTTGAAAATTGCATCTGATAATCAAACATCGTTTAAAATGCATTCACTGTAACCGAAAGCAAAACAACCCCCAATGAGGAAAAGGAATTCCATTATTTATAAGATGCCCGCCGAACACCTTGAGCAAATATTCAATCAAACACGTAAAGCGCTAAGTATTTAACTAAACGCATCTCCCAGGGAATTATCACGGAGATTCAAAAACTTAAAGCACACAAAAGACACATTAACATGTGAACACAGTGTCGAAAATGAATTCTTTAGCAAGTGAAACACAAAAGTGAAAAAGCATTCACTCCATGGCATCCTTGAATGCAAGACAAAAACCGCCTTGGCTCTTAAATATTCATGACCGTATATTTTTCTTTTGTTCTTCCGAAATGCCTCTGACTTCGCATCGTGTGACTGAGGAAATATGATCTGCTGTCGAAATTTCCGCAGCTTGTAGTGCCCGGGTCATAAAAGATCGGTATTCTGTTTCTGCGTGGTATCAAAGGATGGATCGTATTTTTATCGTACGTGTCTTGGGGTCTGTCGCTAGATTTCTCGTAGAAAGATTTTCCTCTAATTTAAATGTTAGAACACGAATTTAACTACTTGTCGAGTTATTCTAAGGTACTTCAAAGAGGCTCCTAGAGTATGAGCAAAATAGTTCTTCGAAAACGTGTAGGTTAAAATACTGCCTTTCCCCCCATTTTTCACTCGAATTTCGTACTGCGATTTTACTTATTGGGCACCACCCCTGATATACTCAAAGAGTATACATCATAAGTACAAAAATACATTAATATACTGTATAATAAGATATTAAATATAAATTTCTTATCATATTGATATATTACATTTCTTAACATTCCAATTAATATAATGAATTCCTTATCATGCCAATAATGTAAATAATTAAGAAAATCAGGCTTTAAACCTATAATTTAATATAAATTCTTTATCATAATAATACTAAATATTCCTTAAACGTATAACATTCAGATATAATTATTTTATCGTATTCCTCAGTATACCAATAATATAAAAAAAATTAGCACTTAAATCAATTATTCAATATAACTTACTTATCATGACAATATAATACATTCCTTAAATGTATAACATTCCGGAATAATTAATATATCGCATTCTTTATCATGAATATAAATAATGGCGAAAAAAATTAGCATTTAAACCTATTATTCCATATAAATTCCTTATCATAACAATATAATACTTCCTTAAATGTATAACTTTCCGAAATAATTAATATATCGTATTTCTCATAATGATAATAATGCAAATAATAGAAACAAATCAACCTTTAAACCTATTATTCAACATAAATTGGTTATTCTGTCACGAAATATACGTCTTTTATTAAAATAATATATAAAATAAAATTCATTTTATCACACGAAAAATAGTTTTTACTCCGTGTTACAAAATTTTAAATAAACAAAAGACCTATTTGAAAATTGCATCTGATAATCAAACATCGTTTAAAATGCATTCACTGTAACCGAAAACAAAACAACCCCAATGAGGAAAAGGAATTCCATTATTTATAAGATGCCCGCCGAACACCTTGAGCAAATATTCAATCAAACACGTAAAGCGCTAAGTATTTAACTAAACGCATCTCCCAGGGAATTATTACGCAGATTCAAAAACTGAAAGCACACAAAAGACACATTAACATGTGAACACAGAGTTGCTTGCGTTGAAAATGAATTCGTTAGCGGAGAGAAACACAAAAGTGAAAAAGCATTCACTCCATGACATCCTTGAATACAAGACAAAAACCGCCTTGGCTCTTAAATATTCATGACCGTATATTTTTCTTTTGTTTTCCCGAAATGCCTCTGATTTTGCATCGTGTGACTGGGGAAATATGATCTGCTGTCGAGATTTCCGCAGCTTGTAGTGCCCGGGTTATAAAAGAACCGTATTCTGTTTCTGCGTGGCATCAAAGGATGGATTGTATTTTTATCGTACGTGTCTTGGGGCTCGGGCGAGGGTTTCTACTGTAGATTTTTCTGTAATTTAAAATGTTAGAACGGGAATTTAACTACTCGTCGGGATATTCTAAAATACTACAAAGAGGCTCTTAGAGTATGAGCAAAACTATTCTTGGAAAACTTGTAGGTTAAAATATCCCTACCCTCCTCTTTTTTCCTTCGAATTTCTTATTACAATTTTAGTTATGGTTATTCACTGTACAAATAAAATTGTAATAGTTCGTAATTCGGTGTTCTTTTTTGCTTCTAATGTACTGCATTCGACAGAAATTGCGCAGAAATTTTAAAAAAATATCCTTATTTAGAATGCATCAAGAAGTGAAATAGCGAGCCATGTTCCTCCATGGAGACGTCTTAAAGATAATTGTTGCTTTCTTGTATTCATGTAATGTATAAAATATTTGGACGACAACGACAAACCATGCAGCACGTGTAACATGTTGCATGTGACAAAACTTGCTATGCTTGTTTAAAAGCATTAGGGCAGACAGGTATTCCATCTATTTCTAAAACAAGAGAAACAAATCTACGATAGTAGCAGAACACCACGAATTTGTTGTGCTTTTTTTTTATCCCAATTGTCGACAGCAACATCTAGAACAAGTCCATGAACCCGCGAGTTCTCAAACTATGAAAAAACGCTCCAATACTTGAGCACAAATGGCTTTTCTGGCTACAAATGCAAGTGAAGATATGGGCAGGAGTCAGTGTGGGTCGAGGTTAGAATAACCCCACTGTAGCCCATGCATGTCGTAAAGGGGGCTAAAATGTGTACCCAGTACCCGGGTGCTCCATATTTTTGTGCCCCAGGTCAAGGTACAAAAGCAGCTGCATTTTTTACCCTTCATCATGACTCGGAAGTATAAGAATTTTGACGTGACAAATTCGTATTTTAGTTAAAGTTATTATGTGTTTTCTTATTTTCTGATATAGACTAAGATATAAATCATAAGTACAAAGAATACGTTAACATAATGTATGCCAAGATATTAAATATAAGTGCATTACCATGATAATATAATGCATTCCTTAAATGAATAACATTCCGAAATAATTAATATATTGTATACTTTATAATGACATAAATGTAAATAATAGAAAAAAATCAAAATTTTAACCTATTATTCACTGTATTCATTTCTTAACGGTGAAACAGACTGGCTATTCTGTCACGAAATATAAACCATTTATTTTTAAAAATATAAAAAAATTGATTTTATCACACGAAAAATTATTCTTTACACCGTGTTACAAAACTTTAAATAAACAAAAGAACTATTCGAAAATTGTGCCTGATAATCAAGCAGCGTTTAAAATGTATTCACTATAACCGAAAACAAAACGCTTTCAATGAGGAAAAGGAATTCCATTATTTATAAGTTACCCGCCGAACACTTTGAGCAAATATTCAATCAAACACGTAAAGAGCTAAGTATTTAACTAAACGCATCTCCTAGGGAATTATTACGGAGATTCAAAAACTTAAAACACACAAAAGGCACATTAACATGTGAACACAGAGTTGCCTGTGTTTGAAAATGAATTCTTCAGTGGAGAAAGACAAAAAGTGAAAAAGCATTCACTCCATGACATCCTTGAATACAAGACAAAAACCGCCTTGGCTCTTAAATATTCATGATCTTATATTTTTCTTTTGTTCTTCCGAAATGCCTCTGACTTTGCATCGTGTGACCGAGGAAATATGATCTGCTGTCGAGATTTCCGCAGCTTGTAGGGCTCGGGTCATAAAAGATCGGTATTCTGTTTCTGCGAGGTATCAAAGGATGGATTGTATTTTTATCGTACGTGTCTTGGGGCCTGTCACGAGGATTTCTCGTAGATTTTTCTCTCATTTAAAATGTTAGAACATGAATTTAACTACTTGTCGGGATATTCTAAGATACTTCAAAGATATTCCTAAAGTATGAGCAAAATAGTTCTTCGAAAATGTGTAGATTTAAATACCTTCCCCCTCCTTTTTTTTTCCATTCGAATTTCTTACTACAATTTCAGTTACGGTTATTCATTGTACAAATAAAATTGTAATAGTTCATAGTTCATTTTTTTTTTTTTTTCTAATGTACTGCACAAGATAGAAATTGCACAGAAAAAAAAAAAAAGTAAAGTTATTTAGAATGCATCAAAGAGATCCTGCTGTACTGTATAGCGAGTCATATTCCTCCACGGTAACGTTTTAAAGAAAATTGTTACCTTCTTGCATTTATATAATCTAGAAAACACTTGGACGACAACGCCAAAACATACAACATGTGTTTAAATGACATAACATTTTGCATGTGAGAAAATGTGTCACGCTTGTTTAAATGGTATTAGTTAGGTGAAAACAGGATTCCATCTATTTCTGAAACAAGATAAACATTGCTATAATAGTAAAAAGAACACCACGATTTCGTGGTGTTGTTTTTTATCTCACTTGGTCGACAGCAATATCTAGACGAAGTTCATGAACCCCACGTGTTCTCAAAATAATGGAAAACCACACTAGGGCATGAGCACAACTGTCTCTACAGGTGCCAAATGCATGTCAAGATATGAGCAAGAGGCCCATGTGGGTCCATGTTAGCATGACCCCACTGTAGCCCGTGCAGGTTGTAAAAGGCGACTAAGATGGGTACCAGTAGCGGTATAACCGATTGGTTTAAAGTCAGACTCTCTCTCTTTGGATCCTCCATATCTTTGTGCACACAAGGTCAAGCTACAAAAGAAGATGCTTTTTTTACCCTTTATCATGACTCGTCGGTTTAGGAATTTTGACATGACGAATTCGTATATCAGATAAAATTATTATCTGGTTCTTGAATTTATAATCTAGACTAAAGTATAAATCATAAGTACAAAGAATACATGTATGTAATATATGCTAAGATATTCAATATAAATTCGTTATCATAATGATATACGTATTACATTCCTTAACATTCCAAATTTATTAACATATTATATTTCTTATCATGACAATAATGTAAATAATAGGAAAAATTAGCATTTAAATCTATTATTCAATATATATTCCTAATCATGATAATATTATGCATTCCTTAAATGTATAACATTATCATGTTCATAATTCATATAATGTACTCTTTATTGTGACAATAATGTAAATGATGAAAAAAAAAAATCAGCATTTAAACCTATTATTCACTGCATACATTTTTTAACATTGAAACAGATATTGGTTATTCTGTTACAAAATATAGGTCTTTTATTAAAAAATATATATAAAATAAAATTTATTTTATCACACGAAAAATTATATTTACTCCGTGTTACAAAACTTAAAACAAACAAAAGAATTATTCGAAAATTGTGTCTGATAATCAAACTGCGTTTAAAATGCATTCACTGTAACCGAAAACAAAACACCCTCAATGAGAGAAGGAATTCCATTATTTATAAGATGCCCGCCGAACACCCTGTGCAAATATTCAATCAAACACGTAAAGCGCTAAGTATTTAACTAAACGTATCTCCGAGGGAATTATTACGCAGATTCAAAAACTTAAAAACACACAAAAGACGCATTAACATGTGAACACAGAGTTGCCTGTGTTGAAAATGAATTCTTTAGCGGAGAGAAACACAAAAGTGAAAAAGCATTCACGTCAAGACATCCTAGAATACAAGACAAAAACCGCCTTGGCTCTTAAATATTCATGATCTTATTTTTTTTTTTGTTCTTCCGAAATGCCTCTGACTTCGCATCGTGTGACTGAGGAAATATGATCTGCTGTCGAGATTTCCGCAGCTTGTAGTGCCCGGGTCATAAAAGAACCGTATTCTGTTTCTGCGTGGCATCAAAGGATGGATTGTATTTTTATCGTACGTGTCTTGGGGCTTGTCGCGTTTAGAGTCTCGTAGACTTTTCTCTAATTTAAAATGTTAAGACGTGAATTTAACTGCTCGTCGGGATATTCTAATGTACTTCAAAGAGGCTCTTAACGTATGAACAAACAATTCTTGGAAAACTTGTAGGATGCCTAAAATTCATTACTCGATTATGTTATCTTCCAATTACTGAGACATTTTTGATTCATTGTAGAAAACGCTGCTGTTACATCACACCACATCACTGTGCCCAGAGCTGAGTTGCCCTGTACAGTTTGGGAATGATGTGGGTGAGAAGTTTGACTGGGCACCGTGAGGCTCTACGGTTATATGTGAGCAGGATCTACGTAGACGTACAATAAACAGATGTAGAAACAGACAAACAGACGTAGTATCTACGCCTGTTTGCAGTGGCTCGGAATCTACTACAAGGATCCAAGGCACCGCCTGGACTCGCACCCAAAAGCTGGGGTACCGAGCGCCAGACACTCGACCATTCAGGACCCAGATAATGCTACTTCTCACAAGTGCATAAAACTAGATGGTAAAACAGCATTTGGTTCTATGCTTACTAAATATGGATATCCTGATTTCAATTCCTTCTTCCAGTTATAAAGAGATTATTACTTATTTACGTCTTCGGCGTACACGCAATGGTACTCTGCCGATTATCCTTTTACGTACCACTTTGGATTCCTTTCGTCTAGAGTTCGGTATTGGCCACTTTGGAAACCTATACTAATTTACTGTAAACTATAGCTGGACTATTTAACTAAATTACGAATTCATACTATAAACAAAAAATAATATTTAATGAAATTCATTCATTATTTGGTTTCAAATAAAATCTCTAAATTAAAAAAAGAGCGTCACAAACATGAAATGCAATCGCTGATAGATTTAAACACGTCATAAAATAACGGTTTCACCAACATGATCCTAAAGAATGAATGCTACACCCGAAAATGACATTTTTTTATTAAATTGAAGTTTCATTTTTAATTAAGTTTAAATTAAATTGAAGTTTCATAACTAATTTAAGTTAAAATTAAGTTAAATTGAAGTTTCAGTTGATTGCATTTGTTTAATAACATCGAAAAATTCTGGTTTGATACCCATTTTAAATGCTTTTTGAAGATCTGGCTCTAATTCTAATTCATTTCTGTACTTAGTTTTAATTGATATCATTGAAGAAAGCACCACACAACTACATAGAAACAGATGGTAACACTGCATTCAGTTCTGTGTTTACTCTACGAAACCTGTGCCATCGAGCGCTAGACACTCGGCCATTCAGGATAAGTTGTACTTTGCCAAGCATCGCTTTACGCACCACTCTGGATTTCTTTGGCCTAGAGTGCAGTATTGGCTACTTTCAGAACCAGTACTCCGTACTATGGTTTATAGTTAAATGCAAACTATATTTGGACTATTTAATAAAATTACGAATTCATACTATAAACAGGAAATTATATTTAATGAAAATAAATTATTTGGTTTGAAGTAAACTTGCTAAATTAAAAGGAAAAGAAAAAAAGTCACAAGCATCTAATGCAATCGCCGATAGATTTAAAACACGTCATAAAATAACCGTTTCACCAACATGATCCAGAAGAATGAATGCTGCAGCCGAAAATGACATTTTTTATTAAATTGGAAATTTCATTTTTTAATTAGCTTTATGTGAGCGATTTCATTTTGATGTTATGCTACATGTTTTATAAAAGTACATAGATTCAAATGGTAAAACTGCATTCAGTTCTGTGCTTACTAAATATGGATATTCTGATTTCAATTCCATCTGCCAATTATAAGGATATTATAAATTATGATACATCTTTAGCGTACCCACAAGAGGTACTCTTCCCAGTATCACTTGATGTACCAAGTATCACTTGACGTTGAACGTTTGGCCTAGAGTTCGGTAGTGCCCACTTTGGATACTGGTACAGTTTACTGCCAAGCTATGGTTTACAGTTAACTGCAAAGTATATCTGGATTATTGGAATTAATTAGGGTCTGTTGGCTGAGTGGTTAGCGCTCTGGCGCTCGATACCACAAGTTTCGGGTTCGAATCCCGATGGTGCCATGAATGTTTGTAATGGTTCGGAATCCACTTTAAACCATAGCTCCCGGTCTCATATAACCGCAAAGCGTCACATGGCTCAATCAGACTCTTTCTCACCCATATCATTCGCAAACTCTAAAGGGGCAACTCAACTCTAGGCTCAGTGATGTGGTGTGGTGTAGTAGTAGCAGTATTTAAATTAATTACGAACCCATAAAATTATATTTAATGAAATGTATACATTATTTGATTTGAAGTAAACTTTCTAAATTAAGAATAAACGTCGCAAGAACCCAATGCAATCGCCGATAGATTTAAAAAATACGTCATAAAATAACCGTTCACCAACACGATCCTAAAGAATGAATGCTGCACCCGAAAATGGCATTTTTCGCGCAAGTTTAAATAAAGCTTTTAAGTGAAGGAGAGGATGGCATCAGTCCATTCCAATCACCTGGCACCACCGAAACTTATGTTAACACCAAATTATATCCTGTTTGATCGAGCTAAGCCCGCGTGAAACTTGCCTGTCGAAAACGATCAGCACAACACGATGTGCAGGAAGTTTGAGATGGTAGGGGGAAGGGAGGAAGAAAAAATATCGCTTGCAATATCCACCGGCGGCACACTACTACTAGCGAGAGGTAGCAATAAAAAAAAGGATTGCTTTTTCACGGCAAAAACTCGAAATATATATACTTTTTTTTTTCCTTACTCTCCTCTTCCTTTGTTATTATATCGTTCTTGTGACGAAGAGGGGAGGGGATGTCTCTTCCCCCACCCCCTTTTCGCCCACCCCCTAACTTGGAGCCCTTTCAACAACCCCTATCATCGTCAGATTTTGTAAGAGTTTCTTTAGTCAGCATTTTTAATCAAGCTGTACGTTTCCGCCATCGGCCCCTACCCCTCCCTCCACCCACCCTTCTGCTTCATACCCCTACGCCCTACCCATACCCCCTAAAAACGTCACAAATCAAAACGCGAATGAGAAGAGTTGAGCGGAACAGTGGTTCATCTTCTCCGGATGAAAGACATTTGTTAAACAAATATTAGTCAGACGATAACGGCGTCGACAGCTGCTAGCACAAGTCACAATCAGAGTGTGTTGTTTCCGCGCTTAAACTCTTTGTTTCGAATTCTATTCGAACGAGTGGAAATCGAATAATAATTTTTCTTCTTTTTCTCTCCCAGTTTTATTTTATTTATTTTGTTTTTAGTTTTTCGCTTTCCATAAACCCATTGAAATGTCTTTACATGAGTGTGTTGTTGTTGTTTATGTTTACAAATTTAAATCTTTTGTTTCTTTTCATCCATTATAAAAATAATAAAGTAATAACTTAGAAGAAGTTTTAAATTAATTAAAAATTAAATTAATATCAAGGTTAAAAACTTTAATAGATTTAATATATTGCTTTAAAGATATATTTCAAGTCTTAAAAAATTAAATGATTCAAAAAATTGTGTATTATTTTCTGCAAATTTTCTGCGGCATAAAGCTAAATTAAGAAAATATTTTTCTAATATAATATATAATATATTATTATATTATATATTTAATATAATATATAATAATTTAATATACTATTATATTACATATTTAATATAATATATAATAATTTAATATATTATTATATTATATATTTAATATATAATAATTTTCGTTCTGTTTTATCTCTGACAGTTTTTTTTCTTTTCTTTTCCATAAATCAATTGAAATGTCTTTACATGAGTGTGTTGTTGTTGTTTATGTTTATAATTTTAAATGTTTTGTTTGTTTTAATTTGTTATAAAAAAGATCAAAGAAAATAATAACACTTAAAAAAAAGTTTCAAAACAATTAAAAAATTAAATTAATGTCTTTTAAGGTTAAAAATTATAGTTTAATATTTTGCATTTTTAAAGATATATTTCAAATGTTAAAAAAAAAAAAAATTTAAACATTCAAGGAAATTCTATAATATTTTTTTTTGCAAATTATTGTGAGGTATAAAGCTAAGTTAAGCAAATATTTAAATAAAAATTTATTGATTTCCAATTTTACAGTTAAAAATAAACAAATAAAATAGCTCCTATTCGTATTTAGTCATTTCACATACTTTAAAATAATATAAAAAATTATTTACAACTATTATTAATTCAATGTTATATTTTTCATATAAAACATTATCTTCATATAAAAATACGCTTGGTATAAAAGATTAATTCAAAATAAACAAAATAACAACATTAAGTACTAAAAACAAATTCACAAAATAATTCGGATATTAAATTTTGCTCTAATTTTTATTATCAATATTGTTTTTTTATATTAAATTTGAAATGAAAATCTCTCATGAATATTATCAACGCAATGTACTAAAAACAAATTTACATAATAATTCGGATATTACATTTCGTTCTAATTTTTAGTATCAATATTGTTTTTTTTTTTAATTTCAGATGAAAATCTCTCATGTTTATTATTATCAATAAGTACTAAAAACAAATTCACATAATAATTCGGATATTAAATTTTGGTCTAATTTTCATTATCAATATTGTTTTTTAATTTCAAATGTAAATCTCTCATGAATATTATCATCTACAAATTGTAGTAATTTTTGATGTAGAAATATTCAAAATTTTGAGATTTGAAGTGAACATGGGAAGATGTAGAAAAATTGCAAAAGTTTTATTAAAAATTCTACAATAAAATTTTTATATTATAGATTTAATAAAAACAATAATCAACTAATTCTCCGATTTCTTTCAACCTTAAAAACGAAAACCAAAACAATTGTACAGAAAATGGGAAGGTGCATTAAAGCCAGGCACCACATTGCAAGCCAACACAACCAATGAAATATTTACCTTAAAAGAAAACCATGCCAGAACCCAAGGCGTGCTGCAGCCAAGTTAAAGGAACTGTTTGAAATAGAAGTTTGTCTTTGAGATTATCTGCCAACTTATCAGGAGCACGAGGATACAGTGGTCAAGGAGCAAAATGAAAGCCCTTTTCGAAACCACGGAAAAGAAGGAACTTCACAAGATGTCTGGTAAGCAAAGGTTTATCGTATAGAAATAAAGTTATTCCATAAAATATAACTTATACGGTGGATCGCAATGAATTTAGTACTGCGGAAACAAAAATGCTAAAAATTGCATTTAAACGAAATATATTTGCGTATTGTTAAATATGTAGATTAAATTATATTGTTGTTACTTTTAGAATGAGAAATTCCGTTTTAATGGCAAATAAAGTAAAAGCATATAAAGAATTTCATTAAAAATCTGAATGAAAATTTGTTTAACAGCCTAAATACATTTTTAAATTATAGCTTTGTTAGCGATATTATATATATTGGCCAAAAGGATCTATCATACAAGAGGTTTTCAAACTTTCTAAATTCACGAAAATTTATAATAATAATAAATTATTAAGTATTAAAATATTTAATGGAGCCACCATTTAATTTATTTTTTGAAACTAAACAAATAATATTATTATAAAGCTATAACAACAATTCTTGGAACATTGTTTGAATACTGTTACTGTATACTTTTACCTCCAAACTGTCCAGAAATAAATATTGTAACGTCTCGGCGTATATTAGACCTATAACGGCTTCAAAAAAAGAGCCAATTTTAGGTTTATGGAAGCATTTAAAATTTTTATTTACAAATACTATATATATATATATATATATATATACAAATAATGAGTTCTGGATTATTATACGAAGATATGATAAATTAAAGATAAAATTTGATCACAAGTGCACGATTAAATCACAAGTACGGTTTACTCCAAGGTCAGAGACTTTTTGAAGTTCTCGAGTCTGCGCCGAATCTAATTGCCTCGTCTGCGGCAGACCTTAATTATCACACGGTATCATACACGAAATCACAAGAGGTTCACTTTGAAAAAAAAGTAGAAACTCCTGCCTATTCAGCCACAAAAAAATCCTTTTAAGACAATCCGTCAAGGGGGGTCAGCTTCCCTCTCTTCTCATTGGGTAGACATTTGTCAGCTCGAGGTCTATCACCCATCACGATGGAGCAACTCACGGTATAGTTCATATTCAATCTGTAGTGGTTTCGACTAGTGAAGTTCGCACAGACATTCGCTAATTTTCCGAGTCTCAATAACCCATGATATTATCTGCTGTCAAATTTGAGTGATGGGTTTATTATATATTTGTCAAATAGCATACATTCCTCACTCCTGGGAATGAAATGCCAAAACTTTTCTCGTGAGAAAAAAATGCTACAATATTATTTTTAGATCGAGTGGCAAAAGGGAATGCAACAAAATATTAATCGTAGAAAATACCAACTAAAAAGCAATTTTGAAGAAGATAAGATTAAATACTCTTGCATACAGAAAAAGTTTTAGAATATATATCTATTCATGTGAAACGTTTAATCTAAAAAAAAAAAAAAGAATGATGAATTAAACATTAAAAAATTAATTTATTTACAACTTTGGGTTTAAATATTTAACTAGAGTTCCAAATTTCCAAACATTAATATAAATTTCAAGAATAATTTGATCCAACTGTTTCATGTCAAAAAATTTAAACAAATATTTTCTCTAAGTTATGAAAAATAACACAAGCAAAGCTGCCTAAGGAAAAATTTAAATTTCAAATTAAATTAACTTGATTTTTAATAACAAGCAGATGTTATACATAAATGAAATTCAAGCAATTTGTCATTAAAGTGCATATGTGAATCGTGTTTTATGTAAGTATTCTTTATTATTACTAATCAGCAAATATATTATTTCAAAACTTGAAAAAATATCAATAAATTTATCTTGTATTTTGTTAAAATTGGAAATAAATTATTTAATATTTATTTTTAATTCATGCAATTCTATTTAAAAAACTTAACTATTAAAAATGGTTTCAAACATTTCCTGATGTTTTGACAGTTAAATAACCTATGATGTGAAGTAAAACGTTTTAAATTATGCTGTTCGAATATTTTTAATTTTAACAAAACACAACTTAAAGTAATTATATTTTCATTGTAATCCGTAGAAAGTTTTGTAAAACAAAAGTTGTGTTTGAATAAAAGAAATAAATTTACTAGATATTATTTTTCATATTACTTTTAACTAATTTTTAACTTTCATGGTATTTTTTTTTAATTTTAGATTTCAATTTTATTGTGAAATTCAGGAGATAAATAATGTTACCAACATTTTAAAGAAAAATTAAAAGTATGCTCAATGTTATCAATGAAAATTTAATAAGCCCATCCTATATTTAAATAAAAGCTTTACAAAATGAAATTTTAGTTTTTATCTATATATTCCCTAAAATATTTTATTTATACTTCAAACTAGTTTATTTTCCTAACTAATACCTAAAAAAATCTTCAGATATTTCAAAATATTCTTAAGTTATAATATATATTTTAAGAAATTTCTATATTATTGTATATGTTGTATTATATATTTATATTTTTTTATATTTTTAAATTAATGAAAAAGATTTCAGCGCAATTCTAAATAAAAATATATAGCAGTAGTTTCTAATATACGTATAATATTGCTGAAATAACGCTACAGTTAACATTGTAAAGAAAATAACACAAAGAAAAATAAAATCTACTGAAAAAAAAAATATTTCAATTTCTCATCTCATTTCTTAAAGTCATCAGTTTTTATGCAAATATAACAACAAAATTTCACACTCAAACAATTTTCTGCAGAAATTACTTTGTAAAGAATTGATAAACTTTTAAATATAAAACATTATTTCTTATAAAATAATTTTAAAATTGAATTGTGAATTAAATGAAAATGTAATATATCGGGGAACGCTACAGTATAAAAAAACCTATTTACAATTTTATCTAATATATGAAAATAAAATAAAAATACTGTATTATATAAAAATATTAAATTAGAATTGTTATATAATATATAAAAATACTGCATGTTTACTTTTGACTTGTTAATTTAAAAACATATTTCGTTGAAAATTCAATTCAGATAAATGAAATATCAATATCAATTGCATCAATAAGCAAATTTAATTAACTTTCAAAAATTATTACAACAATACAATAATACAATTTTTTTATAATACAATACGGACTGCATTACAAAAATGATGCAAGATAAAAGCATACGCATAAAATATATTCATATTTATTATTGACTTAGGGCTCATTGTTGGTTGTCGAATCGCAACAAAATATTTTCTCATTAATTTTATACACAACAAAAAATGATTGTTAATAATATTTGAATTTCTTTGTAAAACTATATAGTTCTTTGTTTTTAAAAATAAAAACACATTTCGGTAAAATAATCGCATTTATCTGTATAAGTGATTATATATTTTTCATAACTGGATAAAAATTTTTTTTAAAATTTTATATAATAGGCCAGGTCGATATACAGGTTATTCATAAAATTTTGAATTTAATGCGCGAACAAAAACGTACAACAGCAATCCTAAAAAAAAAAAAAAAATAGAGAGAATTCACTATAGTATAGAAAGTGTAGAATTATGTACTTTTTATAAATTTTTACATAAAAGTACATAATTTTATGTGTAGTGTGTACTTTATGTAAAATTCACTGTTATATAGAATCTGTGCACACTTTAGGCTAATAAGACCGGGTTCCAAAGGATGAGATAGTTTTAATAAAATCCAGATTCTTATATGAATAGAAGAAAATACACATACATAAAAACGCCTCCCAGAATTCCAAACATTTTTTTCTCGAAAAATCTCATTTTCACTTTGACATAAAATCCTCTTTGCTTTCACAAAAGGATCTTTTAAAACAATTATATAATATTTAATTATGTAATAATTAGTTCGTGAAATAAACGTAAATAAATGACAAATTAGTTTTTATAAAAGAACCCATTAAATAATTAAAAAAAAAAAGCTCATGAAAGAATTTTTAAAAAAGCTCATGGAAGAAATTAAAAAAAAATTAAAGTGCTCATGGACCCGAATAAATCCAGCCATTACGAAAAAACAATACCTAAAATTTTATGGGTAAAAGTCCGAATGAATCACCAAAACAAATAAATTAGTTAGTTAGAATAAAGTATAGATTCTTCTGATTCTCATTGGTAATTGAATTGCATTACATTGGCAATCAGGTTGTCAGGTAGGAAAGTCGTGTGTTTTTTCCTACATAGCACACAAATACGGGGCTATTGTCCTTAAAATTCCTCTCAGAATGCAATGCTCCCTTTTATCCTGAATATGTAGGCTATTCTTGACATACATGTGGCATCAAACACGAGATCTATGTTACATATTCAGAAAAAAGTATTTTAAAAAATGTGTCAGCCACAAATCAAGTAAAGCATTTAATTATAAGTATTTTATTAAATGTTAACTTATTCTTCTCTTTCTATTTTAAAGTGAATTCTTTAATGAAATGAATAAGCATGATATGAACTTGTGAAATATTTTTTACTGCAAGCATTGAAAAGTGATGCTGATATGCATCCAGATTCTCCAAAACGGAAAGTGAATTTGACGAATTATTCAGAAATTCAGTTTTGACACGCACTTTGAAAGACTTATAAAACTTTTAGCCATGAAATTATTGATATTATTTTCAAGAGTGTTGTGTTTCATGATTTATATTTATCATTGAACAATCTAAATGTTTCTTTTGGTTAATTTTTAAAAATTTCTATCACCAGCTTCTATTACAATTTTCAGATTTTCTATCATATTGGTATATTTAAATTTCTTACACGAGGTACTCTTATTCGTTTATTTAAAGTTGTTTCTAAGAGTTTTTTTATGCACAATATTTATTAAATTTCTTTGGCGAGCTTATAATTATTTAAAGCAATTAGATAACGTAAAATATTTCTAACAGATCATCTGATGAAACAAAGACAATTTTATTTCGAAGTGAAAAGGAGATTTTTTCAAGATCGTTTGCAATTCTATAGTTTTTAAGATTGCTGTTTTTATTCTTACATTAAATTCTATATTTTATGAATATCCTGTATATCTGCCAAGCAGATTATTTCTTTATTTTTCTACGATGTTAGCGAATCCATATATAAGCTGGCCTTGATAGTTCAGCCTTGGAAAATGTTTTAAAACTTATCGACTTATACATGAAAATTTACGGTATTTAAATTTTGATTTACACATAATAATAATAATAAGGGGGTATGATGGCTCTTTCTAATGAATCTAGACAAAAATTTGGAATTTTGAGATTGTTATTTAAATATATTTCGTACTGTTATGCCAAACACTAAGACACAGATACCCATCTTGATGGTGAAACCTGTGTCTCGCAGCTCTTTCGCAAGGGGTCACGTCAACGAAGAGCAGCTGATGGCCGCAAGTGACAGGTTGCCGCCTTTGCCCAACAGCTGTGCGGCACTCTGCCCGAAAGGTGACAGGGAGGAACTGTTTTGCAAAGCCCAACCAGTTGTTTGGCCGTTCTCCAAGAATCCCAGTGAATGAATATTAGCTACTCGATCAGCACTCACTCCCCACCCCCACCCCCACCCCCATTACATGCAGTGTTTAGGACAGACTTTTATAAATCACAGACCGAAATCACAAAATGGATGTCAATATTTATAAGATAAAAAATGCATTAGAATCTAAATTTTTAATGAAATAAAAATTCAAAATTTAGCACTTGCTGTTCAATCGATGAATTCGCCCAAAATTTAGAAAATAAACGGTATCCCAAAATTCAAGGGGCATGCAACCCCGAAACGCTGTATAAGAATTAAAAAAAAAAAATTTTTTTTTTCACTTTGAAAAGAAATTTAAAATAAAAAAACATTTTCAATGCATTTTTTTTTTTTTTTTTTTTATTGTTGTTCTAATTTATTTTATTTTAGACTGAACGATATATAGTCAAACCATAAGGTAAATATGATTCAATGTAGTGAGAAACTAAATCTATTTTTAGAAAAAATATATAAATCTTAATGAAAATAATTAGTGTTAAATTGTATACGTATTATAATTATAATATAATAGATAATTTATGGCGTCAAAATTCTTTTCGCCAAAGTCTGCCAAGTGACTGGTTGCATCTGTTTTTTTTTTCTTTCTAATGCAGCTTGCAAACACTTAGACAGCTTGGTCTTGGATGCCTTAAAGGCAAGCGCTGCACAGACGTTACTCACTTTGCACTACCCAGGGGGAGCGTGTAACTTGAAGATAAGCCACGGACGTGGAGTAACAATGCCCCCGCAACGCTCTACGATCCTATTAGGACCGGGACCTACGGTTTAAAGTGGATTCGAACCACTACACACATCCATGGCACGGCCGGGATACGAACCCGATACCTGTGGTACCGAGCGCTAGACACTCGGCTATTCAGGCCCGGTTGCATCTGTAAGTGAAGTAAATTGCAACGTCATACAGCTCAATCAGACTTCTCACCCGCATCATTCCCAAACTGTAAAATGGCAACTCAGCTCTGGATACAGTGATGTGGTGTGGTGTGGTGTAGCAGAATTGTGGTTATAGTATTTGGCAACTTATCGCTAAATTGGCGCCACAAACAGTCACCGAATCCCATCGGCTCCTATTTTGCGATTTGGGCTACATATATATAAAATGCTTATTATATTTAATAAATAATTATAAAAATAATTAAAATTATTATATTATACAATTTTCATCCTTGAATTCATTTTCGCTTTAAAATTCGACTTCAATAATCATCTACTTTTAATCAGCATCTTCCTAATATTGGCAAGAAATAAACAAAAATAAATGAACTTTAAAAGCTTAAAGATAATGCAGATTTTTGTCGACTGAATGTATAATATTTTTCAACTGACTTTCAACTTTTCCAAAGTGATGACATTTATTTTTTTACTACATTTTTTTTTTTGTCAGAATTTCAAATTATTTCTATTTTTTGAGTAGTCAAACACCACAAAAAATTCTTATTATTTTATTTTTGGTTTATAAAAACCGTACATTTTATTTTTTTAAAATAGCGCTTTTAAACTACTTAGAACAAAAAATCATCCGCATAAGAATTACTAATGGAAACATCACATCTCTTTACGAATTCTGATTTAACTTTTTGATTCATGGCGTATTTAATTAATTTTTTTTATTCACTAATAAATCATTCGAAAACATTTGCGTGATTAGGAATTGTATTTATTAGTTTTTAAAAATTTTCCTTCAAATTAAAAGGGTAAATATTTTGTGATGGGTTTTTTAATGTTTTTATAATATCTAGCAGATATTTATGTTTTACATTCTCCATTATTTTTTATTTAAATTAATTTTTTTTCGTAACTTTTTATTTGTATTAATTTTTTATGTTGTTGTTAATCTAAATTTTAAACCAATTAGCAAAATTTTTAGCGAATATGATTTGATTTTTTTCTTTTGTGTGGTAATAATATTTGTTTCAATTTGCAGATTTATAGGAACTAAATCAATTTCTTTAGCTTCATAAAATATGTCAATAAATTCGTATAAAATAATTATACGATTACTTATGAAATTTCAATTTCAGAAATTTGGGACATTAAATATGTCAATAAATTCGTATAAAATAATTATACGATTACTTATGAAATTACAATTTCAGAAATTTGAGTGTTAACATATTGTATTAATTTTAAAAATATATATAAAAAAAATACTGTAAACAATGCCAAAAATAGTAATAAAAAATAATAATAATTTATATTTTTAAGAGGGATAATTATTTAAAATGCTTCTATTTCCTGGTAAATATTTATAAAAATTTCATTTGTTGAATAGTTAGAATAGCTATTATTGTTAATTATTATTAACAATAATATTATTATTAATTATTATTAACAATAATAGCCTGATGGGCGAGTGGCACACAGGTAACACAGGCTTCGGGTTGGAGTTCCGGCTGTGCCTTGGATGTTTGTAGTGGTTCAGAATTCACTTTAAACCGTAGGTCCCGGAGGGGTAGATTGATGCAGGGTTACTCGCGTCCTTAGCATATGTTCAAGCTATAAGTGCCCGCGGGTAGTGCTAAAGGAGTAACAGCGGTGCAGTCTTTGCTTATGGCATAAAGATTAACTGTCTCTGTACTGCATACTGCATTAGAACAACAACAATAATTATTGTTTTTGTTAATAATATTAATTATTTGTTGAATGATATTGGAATACTACATAGAAATGGCATTTGTGTCATATTTTTTTAATAATTCGAAATGCTAAAGATGTAAATGTAGACTGTTCAAATGCTTTTAAGAATCTTAGAATGTAACATTTAAATTAATTTTGAAAATAAAAAAACATATCGTAAACAATGCCAAAAATAGTAATAAGTAGTAATTTTTAATTTTTAAAAATAAATAGTAATTTTTAAAAATGCTACTATTTCCCGGAAAATATTTATAAAAATGGCATTTGTTGAAAGAATAATTATTGTTGTTGATAATAATATTATTATTAAATTATTATTATTAACAATAATAACCTGACTGATGTCTGAGTGCCCAGCGCTCTAGTTATCTGTACCACAGGTTTTGGGTTCGAGTCCCGGAGGTGCCATGGATGCTTGTAGTGGTTCGCAATCCACTTTAAGCCGTAAGTTTCGGTCTAAATATGATCGTAAGAGTATTGTGGGGGTAGTGTTACTCGCGTCCGTAAGCCTATCTCCAAACTGAGTAGTGCTGAATGAGTAACAGCGGTGCAGGTCTTGCTTATGGCATAAAGATTAACTGTCTCCGAGTTTCCAGCTGCATTAGAACAACAACAATAATTGTTATTATTTTTAATAATATTAATTATTTGTTGAATAATAGAATAGTGTATAAAAATGGAATTTGCTGCATATTTTTTACTTTGGATGCCACTAAACAGCAATAATTTAATGGATCAACTAAATATAAATAAACTTAATCTTTGGCACTAGATAACAATTAACACTAGATAACGTTATTGGACGCATTTTTATCAAACTGACTTTAAAAAAGGCCACTATATCATAGTTACATAGTTACTGATTGCTACTATTACTACACCACATCACTGTGCCTAGAGCTAAGTTGTCCCTTTACAGTTTGGGGATGATGTGGGTGAAATTAAATGGACACACGATGGAGGCAGGAAAATTTCTCAAAATTCACTTTTGGAGGTACAAAAGATGAACAATAAGGAAACTTTATACAAAAATAGAAAGAAATATAAAAAAATGTTAAATTTAAAAAAGGGGGAAATATCAAATACAAGAATCCTGACAACGATCCTGTATAAATACATTAGGAAAATTATTAGAAAAATTTAAAAGCTACTGAATGCAATAAATTTTACACTGGAAAATATACAAAAAGAGTTGAATGAATATTCATATTCTTTTAAAAATCTTAAAATGTATGTATTTACTTTCATCAAAATATTGAAACATTACCTACAAAATAAAACAAGTAATATTAAAAAAAGAAATTTTAAGTCAATTCCTACTTTTTTTCACTCTATTGCAGAAAAGTCCTTTACAAATAAAGTTGAAATTTTCTCTTACATCTGGCGCCATCTATTATTAGATACATGCAACTTAAATCTTAAAAAAAAAACCTAAAATTAATTGATTAAATTTAATTACTAAACTAATATTTGAAAAAATTGTATTAGCATCCAGTGTTATCCCTACAAGTTCAAAAAGAAATGTATTTGAACTTGAGTGGACGAATAAAAAGTAATTTATGAACGATTAAAAATTTGAACAAGATATATATAGGGGGAGTGTGAGCTAATAGAAGAAATTGAAAAAAGAAGTCACAAATTACACGGTCCAAAGATGAACTGAAAAAATAAATGAATAATATTAGGAATTGGACGATGAATAATACTAGGTATTGAATAAGTGGCATTTTATTATAATAAATCTCATGTTGTTATTCTTTCAATGCACTTAAAGGACACAGTTTCCACGAATCTGAAATTCTCTGCGACACCGTGACTTGTTGCATTGTTGCTCGAAGAGGAGCTTTTCATATAAAATTCGCTCCTGGCAAACCGAGCATGATTAAATTCTGCAATTTACTCATATTTTTATAACTTTTTATTCTCCATCCTTTTTATTCCCTGATATTTTCCTCTTTTTCCCCTCTTAACTTTCTTACGCCGACGAATAAAACGGTGGCGAAAATTTTCCAAGTGAGCTTCGGAGCTTTTATAACACGGCCCTTTTTTTTTCCTTCTTCTTCCAACTCACTGTCTCTTCTCTGTTGTGGTCCCCCCCCACCCCCTCAAAATACCTCACCCCTCACCCGTGCACTCATATATTTTTATGAGTATCTTTTGTAGCATGAAAGCAATTACTACGACTGCGGCTTGCACAAAATGTCGGAATGATTTAATAATAAATTTTCGTTTAATTCAACTCTTATTATTATTTTTTTTTTTTCCTTCTTTCTTTCTTTGTTCTTCTCTGGTGCCATAAAGCTTTCTGTCATTCTTTCGGAGTTATTAATGTCCGAAAGCCTGGAAAGATCCTTCCTTCGTCCTTTATTTCGTCCTTAAACGTTTTGTGTTATCGTAATTACAAGGAGAAAGAAGAACGAGATTTTGACTTATTCATTTTTGGATCGAAATTTTTGCAGTTGATTTTGTAAATGGTCTTTAAAATCAAGTCTTGTTTTATCAGATCATGGGGTATTTTCGGATATTACTCAATGATCAACTCCTTAACATTTCATTCGATTTGGGAAAATATACTTATTTTATTTGTTTATTTAAGTTTCCTTTCTTTTACATTGTTTAACTATTTGCTGTCTAAATATATGCTGGGAATATATTTATAGATATGCTGGAAATATCCTTCTTCGTCCTTTATTTCGGCCTTAAACGTTTTGTGTTATCGTAATAACAAGGGGAAGAACTTGAGTTGTCTTATGCATTTTCGATTTGAATATATGCTGGAAATATATTTATAATTAGATATGCTGGAAATATCCCTCTTCATCCTTTATTTCGTCCTTAAACGTTTTGTGTTATCGTAATTACAAGGAGAAAGAGGAACGAGATTTTGATTTATGCATTTTCGATCGAAATTTCAGCACTTGATTTTGTAAATGGTCTTTAAATCAAGTCATGTTTTATCCAATCCAGAGTCACGGCGTATTTTTAGATATTACTCAAGGATCAACTCTTTAATATTTGATTCGATTGTTGAAAATATATTTATTTTATTAACTTATTTATTAAAGGTCCTGATGGATGAATAACTAGCGCTTTGGCTCTGGAGTCCAGACGGTGCAATGGATGTTTGTAGTGGTTTGGGAATCACTTTTAAACCGTAGCACTTGCTGTTGAGCGTAAAGCTGCAACCCGACCCCGTAAAAAGAAAAACGTCTCCTGTCTCGAAATATGCCAGTATGCAGACAACCGTGGCCCAACATGGGGCTGTTTCACCAATTATGATGATTTATTACAGATTTATTTTATAAACTTTAAATTATTTTTGAAAAAAATTAATATCATCTATTTTTAGGACATCCACTGAATCGTCATTGCATTGTTGATGAATATTTATTGTTCTAGGAATCTTACTTTTAAATTCATTACTGTAATCATTGATGATTGTATTTATATATTTCTTCACATGTTTCTAAAGACTGTTATATAAAATAGATTTTATATAGATTAAACTTTTGGGCAATATAAAACTATGTATTATAATGATCAATTAATTATTATATGTGATCTTGGGTTCCTTCATCCAATTTGTCATTATTGTAATCAGTTTTTATGATAATTCTAATATCAAGATACATTAAAAGTTCTAGATTTCTTAAATTCCTTTTCATTCCTTTGAATTCTCGTTGGAATTTGTGTTCCACAGTTTAATATCATCATTAAATAAGATCGTTCCAAGCGAGTTTTTTTTCCAGTGCCATCCAGAAAAACCAAAACAAAATAAATTAATTATTTTCAATTATTAATTAAATTACATTATTCCAAAAAATTATTACGATTTAAATAACAATTGGAAACACTGGTACAAGATTTAATTTTATTGTAAATTAATTTCAAAAAGTTACTGATTACGAAATGCCACAGAGCTATGGATTGTGGCATTTACATAGAAATTTATTATGTGTTTTAAAGAGTCATGGAATAGAGAATTTACAGATTTTGTCGGATTGTTTAAGTGGATAGACAATCTACAAAGCAAACAATTACCAATGAATTCAACAGTATTTAAGGAATAACTATAAAAGGAAGTTTTGTTGATTGCACAATGTTGTCTCTGATATTCAGGAATTACTCCTAATTATGGATTTAAAAAAAATATGATTATAAATTTACAAAAACATGATAATAAATTTCATAAAGTTATGGATCATGAAATATCATAGATCTATTTATTACGGATTTCAAAAGTTATGGATTATGAAATTCCAAAAGTAATGGATCATGAAATATCATAGAATTACGGATTATGGATTTCAAAAAGTTATGGATCATTAAATATCATAGAATTATATGGATTTCAAAAAGTTATGAATTGTGAAATACCATTCAACTATTGATAAAGGATTTTACAGGAAATGGATTACACGTTTTAAAGAGTTATTAAGGACATTATAGAGTTACGGATTATGGATATCAAAAAAAAAAAAAAATATTATTATGGATTTCAAAAGATACTGATCATGAAATATCATAAAGATTTGAATTACGGATTTCAAAAGTTATGGATTACGGATTTCAAAAGTTATGGATTACGGATTTCAAAAGTTATTGATTAAGGATTTCAAAATGTTATGGATTACGGATTTCAAAACGTTATGGATCACAAAATATCATAGAGCTATGGATTATGGACTCCAAAAAGTTATGAATTATGAAATGTCCTACAACTATTGATTAAGTATTTTGCATAGAAATGGGTTATGAATTTTACTTATGGTTTTACAGACTTATAGAATATGGATTTTACAGAGTTATGAGTTATGAATTTTACAGAATTATGGATTTTAGATTCATTGATATACCTTTGTAGCAGTGTTAATTGCCACATTTTTATTCACACGGGCTCTGACAGCTGCAGTGCTCTGAAACCAATCCCAGAGTAATGATGTCCGAAGCAGCAGCGATTCCATTTCCAGAAAAGGGGCCCTCCTTTTAAACAATTAGGGGATCCTCGCTGCCGACGAGTCACTTAAAACATCAATCAGAGCTAACAAATGAATTACGGGCTTTAATGGGAATCGGATTAATTGCCACCCGCGCATCAACTGTTGCCACTGGAAACTGAGAACTGCATTTCACTGCTGAATAATGGAAACGCGAGAGCTCCCGTGAAGAAGTTGTTTGGCGTCTTTGGCGACGACACAGATAATTAATAGCAATTTCGGTAGTTGTTGATGAATGCTGAATTTAATAATAAATCATAGTTAAAAACTGTGAAAGTGGTTGCTTATTGGAGATAGCCTTTTCAGAGGTGCTATAGCTGTGTGTGAAAATAAGTTTTACTGAGTAATCTGGGATTTTCTCTTTAAAGAGTAATTATTTTAGTACTTATAAAGTACTAAAATAATTACTCTTACTTATTATTGGTATTATTATTACTTTACTACTCTTTTAGTAAAGTAATTTAATCTTTATACTTATTAATACTTATTATACTTATTACTTATTAGTACTTTTATTACTCTTAGTACTTATTTAAAGAGTACTTATTTTAGTTAAAGCAAGACTTTATCAGAAAATTTACAAATATGCACAATAAATCACAAATATGTTTTTATCTCATCGGTGCTGTTTTATTAGTAGCCAGAGTAAAACCAATTTTTATTCCATGTATTTAAAAAAAATATATGTTTCACCACTAATGCTATTATATGTTGTTGCTGTTCTAATGCAGCTGGCAATACAGAGACAGTTCCTCTTTATGCCATAAGCAAGGACTGCGCCGCTGTTACTCATTTAGCCCAACCAGGGGGCACGTGTAACTTGGAAGATATGCTATGGAAGCAAGTAACACTACACATCACGATAAATGTCCATTTTTGCAATTCAATTAATTTAAATAATTACATCCTATTAAGTGAAATAATTTGTGTTTAAAAGCACTATAATTGAAACTACACAATTTAATACAATACATAAATAATTGCGTTTTTAAATTCATTTGTTAATATTTGCCAAAAGCATTAATTTATAATATTTATTTTTAATTTATAATAAAATGCAAAATTATCATTATCTTGTATTAAGCAATTCCATATGCATAACAAAACTTGAAATTGATTCAAAATAAGTAAAGTTTTTAAAAACATATTTCATTTCGACTAATAAATTAAACGAAGCATATACTTCATTCTTAAGTTACAAGAGAAGTCCATCATTTTTCTTATAATTTGTATTATCTTCTTTTATTACTTTAACTCACAAATTTACTTAAGGCAAATTATTCATAAACTTAGCTAAAACATAAACATTTATCTTATAAATAGCCTTACTATTTCATAAATCAAGCAAAACATAAAGAACTTTTCAATTTATACAGATTATTAAAGCTTTGCAACATAAAATGTTGAAAATAATGCTTTATGAAACAGTATTTGTAACTCATTTTAGTTTGATTTATGCAGGAATACAACAATAAATAACTTGAATAATAGTTTTCCAATTTTATTCATTTAAGATAATTAAATGAATTATAATTCTAATAATAATGTGTTTTGATTAAAAAAAAAAAATGCTTTCAATCTCGAACAACTATATTAATCATACAAAATAAGTTCTTTATGATGATAGTTCAAATTCCAAACCTTCAGGAAAATTAAAAATCAATTCAAGAATTAATTACCGGAATGATTCCCAATTTTTATAAAACATAAAATCACATGGGTTGCAATAATATTTCGTTAAGTTAAATTGCAAAGGAAAAAAGAATTACCATAAAGTTCCAGAGAATAAATTCGAATTGCTTTATACAAAGCAACGAATAAAATGTAACGATACTTAATGAATAAATAAAGAACAAAAAGTACTCTTTTTGCACTTTAAATAAATAACAGACTTTCAACAACTAATTAATCATAAGTAAAAAACAATAGCAATGGTTGTCAAAAGTAAATTAAATGCCCACAACCTTAAAGGGAGTGGGAAAAAAAAACCAAACAGGCAGGTGTGGATAAGAATAATAGCTGCCGCTAGGGGCGCTTTTTAATTGGTGAAAAGAATTGTAAAGGAAGTTTTGGGTGGCAAGAAACAATACATATTATTCAAGTTTTTTGGGGAATTATCATTACGCCACAATGATAGGGATTTTTTTTCCCCTTTTTGAATAAAAACTTATTCATTCGTTTACACAATAAAGATTTTTACTTTTTGATTTCAATTTTTAAACAATAAAGAGTTTTTTTTTTTTCAGAAAGAAGATTTCTTTTTTCAATTTGATTCTATTGAAGCATAATATTAAAGAATTTTCCACCAAATTAAAACTTCAGTAATATTTAAATTGTTTTTTTTCTTCTCCTATTCAAATTTTCATTTCTCATGAATAGCTAAATAAAGAAATGCTTATTACAGGTCTCGGATTGATATGTTAATCATTTTCGAAGAAATATTTCATTCTCTTTTTTTTACAAATTATTCGATTTTCGTACGTAATTCCGAGTCTTAAATTCTTCTTCCCCTCAAAGCAGATTTATAATTCGTTTATAAAACAAATATAAATAAACTCTTTGTATCATAATAAAATACTTTTTATTTTATATGTAAAAGCAAAATTTGCTTTATAATTACAAGTATTTTAATACATTTTTTATGAAAAATGGAAATTCTAAAGAACCAATACCAGTTTTATCAGTATAAGCTTCAAAAACTCTTTTGATAAGTTTATATTGAATACATAAAATTAATTTCTTTAAAATCCCAAATATTATAAATTCAAAATTCATATGTTTTTGAAATTGTAAAAGTGATATAAACTGCATAATATTGTCAAGAATTATTTCTCTAAAATATGGAGGAAAATCTTTAAATTAAATTCCTTACTAGAAAAAAATTTAGATGTTATTTTCATTTATTTTACTTGTAGTAAATATATTTACATATAGAAAACTTTAATATGCATATTTTTCATACCATTACATTAACTATTTCCTTTTTGGTGAAAATAGATTATCAATTCATGCATTCAGGTTTAAAGCTTATTTTTCTTTCAAATTTAAAAAAAGGGGTTTTTTTTTGTCAAAATTCAGTGTTTATCTTTCAAAACATTTATATTTATTTTCCTCCTATTAATCGCATTTGTGATTTAGAAAAACTTTTTCTGTTTGATGAAAGAAATATAATTAAATTTTAAATCACATTCTATTTTACTTTAGTTTTGAAAGATATTTTAAATTTTTAGGAATAAACTTTGACAAATGTGTTTTTTAAAAATGATTATTAAATGTTTAATATTTTATGTATTAAACAACTTATATAAGTTTTTTTCTTTAAATTTAAAATCAGACTGAAAACTTATACAGCTATAGTAAGAATTTTTAATTTAATTAGATATTCAAAAAATACTCATAGGTTATGATTTATATCTTTAATTGCTTTTCTAGAACAGAAACAGATGCAATAATGCTAACAAATTATTTGTTAATGAAAATTATTATTACAAATTATCTCTTAGTGAATAAAGAACGATAAGTAATTTCCATAATTTAGTTCTGTAACCGTGCTTCCTCCTACACACTGCCAACAGCGCCCATTTGGGACGTTCAGAAGAAGTGGTCAGTTGGCCTCGAGATTCTCATTCGAAAATAAATACAGTACAGCCTGCGCTACTGCTGGGAAACGTGTAATTCTAAATTTACAGTATTTCACCCAGAGAGGAAATATATTTAGCTCAATCCTGAGTATCAGTTGATCTACAGACTCTCATCCGGAGAGGAAGTATATTTCGCGCATTCTATGCGTGACTGAGTATCTGATTTACTGCCAAGAAGTGGAATTCTTCCCTGAACCTATAATTATATGTCTTTAAATGTATTAAATATTATATATATATCTAATTGTATGTGCCTTGTATAATAATAAATGTAGCTGCGTACAATGTTTGTGTAAATAAAGCTGTGAGTTATCCAACCGTGCCCCAAGTAACTCAACGCACTTGAATAAATGAATAAATGTAATGTTTACCTCCTCCTTCCTTTAATTTTTGTCTAATGAAAACATATAAATGCATTTATTTAGTTATTTATTTTTACACGGAACTCAAAATGTTGCTAAGGTCAATGTCAGGCCAAGAACGATTTTTTTTTTTTCATATGTGAATTTTTTAAGGCTATATTATGGGAAAACTAAATGCATTTACTACAAGTAATTATAATTTGGTAAAATAAAAGACAGCCTCATAAAGTTTTCGATTGATACTCGCATCTATGCAAATATTCCAAAAGTAAAAACAAAATCTGTAAAATTGTCTAGAGTTACCTCACCTTTATTAAAAATTATCATGTGACACCAAATACATTTTTTAATGTTATCAGGGAAGTTCCTTTTATATTGTGAAGTAAAAAATAAAAGATTTATAAAATTTATCACAGAAAAAAAAAAAGGTTTATATGCATGTTGTTTTCCGTAACGGCATTCTTAAATTGATTAACACGCTATTATTGACAAATCTTTCTAACTCTAAAACTTTTTATCTAAACAAACAATAAAGAAAAACACTACATCCCCAAATAATGATGCATTCCATTAAATTAACTAACTTTTCAAGCGCGAACGTCAAAACCACATTTGGGCAATATCAAAGTTTTCCTCTATATCTCCGTCCGACTTCCTATGAATCAAATCTCAGAGACACCAATTTTACCTCACCACTACCGAATATCACTTACCTATCCACCCCTACAGAGTGCACCTCACCCCCTACCCATATACCTTTTCACCCATTTCTTATCACAGCTCCCAGCCCTAACAACGCCAGCGACCACGTGAAGCCAAACAAGGCCCACTAAACCCTTTTAAGGGCTCCCAACGTAAGGCTGGGTCCGACAATAAGATTATCTGACCCGTACACGACGGAGAGACCTGGCGCAAAGGATTAGGGTGCTCCGGCGTTATGTGCGGATGGATACATATATGGCGTGGAGGGGAGGGGCCAGGGGGCCAGCACTGGCTCTCGTGTCATTCAATTGCATTTCCAGTTATTCTGCGATTGTGGTCTTATGCTGCGATGAATCGCCCTCTCCACTCAGGATGTCTTGTCCAGCGGTGTAAGTCAGGATGTTGCAAGTTGGACGTCTTAAAACTGTGGTTTTGAGTAATTAGGATGTTTTGAAGGTTGGTGGGTGGATGGTGGAAGTTTGGGAAGTTGGATTTGATGAAGTATGCATGTTGGTTGAAGGCTTCTGGTTCGAATTTTTTAGGTGGATTTCGATAAAATGGGGGTGAAGGTGACTTATGCCAGTAGGTGAGAGGTTGGTGGTGGATATACCGGGAGAGAAAGTGTCGTCTTTTGTTTCTGGTCGAGGCCTTTAATCACATTCTTAGGTATCTGTGTCTCGACCAGGAGGACTGAGGTTGCCTTCCGTATCAGATTTTGCTAGATGGGAAAAGCGATAGGTGGTCGTTGGTCGGATTGGGAAGCATTTATTTATCGAGTTGGTGAGAGATTTGACAAACACTTGTTTGGTATAAAATAAATCTGACTTTGTTGGTGTGTATTTGGCATTTAACTACATACATAATAAATAATAAAAAAAAATCCTTCCTTTGATTTTGTCCTTTGAACCAAGGTTGTTGGAATAAACTAGACAGTCATGAAAATGATAAATATCTATCCTTTCATTCTGTCCTTTGAATCAAAGCTGGAATAAATTAGACAATTATGAAAGTGATAAATATCCAATCTTTAGAATCAAGGTACTTCTGTGACTAACTAGACAATTATGAAAGGGATAAATATCTTTCCTTTGAATCCTCTGAATCAAGACTGGAGTAAATGATGGAGTAAACTGGACAATTGAGAAAATGATAAAAATCCATCCTTTGCTTTTACCCTTTTGTTGGAATAAACCAGACAATTATGAAAATGATAACTATCTATCCTTCGATTCTGTCTTTTGAATCCTTTGAATCAAAGTCTGTTGAATAAGACAATTAAGAAAAGTGATGAAAATCCATCCTTTGATTTTGCCCTTTGAACTCTTTTGAATCAAGATTATTGTCGTAATAAACAAATATAAAGTAATAAGAATATAAAGGTAGTAATAGAAATGGAGATGGATTATTCTTGATATTAGCTGAGCAATCTCCCAGAAAAGTTTTAATATTGTTTAAATAAAATTAGCAAATATTGAAATAAATATAATAGTTGTAATAGAAAGATTATCCTTCTCTAATTTCGTTGAAGAGTCACTGCAAGAATCAAGATAGTTTTAATGTTATATCTGAATTAATCCTTATCTATAAAAATAATGAAAAAGAAATGGGTTAAAGACTATTATTATTTGAATTTTATTAAAATAATATTATTATTTGAATTTGATGAGAAATTTTATATTCTCCTTTTATTCAACTGTATTTCCAATCAATATACAATCTTGGTCTTGCACTACCATAAATCGACGGAACATGCAAAATGCTTATCCAGTGTGCCTTTGAATGTTTTGAATAATTGAAATGATTTTAATATTGGCAAATGCATAAACATCCAATTTGAAAATTGTGTTTCAAGAAGGGTGAAGGCACTTATTGGTGAAGATTGCTGATCGAGAGTTTTGAAGAGATTTGGTAAAGCAATACAAAACGTGATTAAATCATAATGAATGCGATAAGCAATACAAAGGTGACGTTAGGAATGAATGAAGGTGAATTATTCTTTGCATTTGTATAGTGATTTCCCGGAACAAGTTTTAATCAAAATATTTTTTATTGTTGTTCAAATAAATTTGTAAAGTATTGAAATAAATATAATGGTTGTGAATGGAAATGAAAGGACGTCATGATCTGATTTCAATGAACAGGTTTTCAGAGAATTGTTTGAATCAAGATAGCTTAATATTGCTGGATTATATAACATTATATTATGCTGGATATATAAATAATGGAAATAAGAGCATTGAAAAGAATGTAATTGCTTGAAGTTAACGAAAACTTAATGCTTTCATTTCATTACATTGCATTTCCAATTATACTGTAATCATGGCCATATAATTGTCGATAAATCCGCCTAACACACAAAATGTTCAACAAATAATATGTCTTTAAAGTCTTGAACTATGCATTGCACGATTGGGATGTTTGTAAGAATGATTAATGTATAAATTTGGAAGTTAAACTCATGTTTGTGAAAATTGCAACGTCATGAAGGACTTACGCGAGTGAGCTGAAATTTTCAGGAAATACAAATTAGCGCATGATATGCAAATGATTAGAATTTCAAATCCGTAGCGCATGCGTATGCTGAGCAGCGCCCTCTGACCGGCGGATAGATCCGAATAAATAGACGGCTGTAGCGAGGCGTGTATGGTTATCGATGGTTATCTGCTAGTGGTAAACGTTAGATCAATCGTTACTTATGCCTCTTCGACGAAAGAGAGTGAGATTTGAACAACTTACAGAGTTTGAACGACGGAGAATCACCGGCCTTCGTGAAGCTGGATTGTCTTATCGTGCAGTAGCCGCTCGTGTGCAGCGTAACAGCAGCACAGTGATGCGTCTTTGGAAGCAGTGGACGGACGAGTGTCGGACAACTCGGAAATCCGGGAGTGGACCCCGAAATGTGACGTCAGCTCGCGATGATAGACACCTGGTCCGCATGGCGCTGACGGACCGTACAGCTTACTCTAGACAATTGGCAGCACAGTGGTCAAGAGCTACAGGTGTTTCTTTGTGTGTTTCATCAATTCGTAGATGTCTGCTGCAGCGTGGACTGCGCGCAAGTACTACTTTATACAGGATCCCTCTCACGCTAAACCATCGCCGCCTGCGGCTACAATGGGCAGCTCAGAATAGAGACTGGCGTGCTGATCGGCAGCATGTCGTGTTTTCTGACGAATCCCGCTTTAATTTGTGGTACCATGATGGCCGCATTTGTGTCAGACGCTATGCCGGTGAACGCCACCTTCCAGAGTGCATTATCGAACGCCACAGTGGACGAACACCCGGAGTTATGGTCTGGGGTGCCATAGCATATCATGGACGATCTCAATCGCTAAGAATTGTGGGCAATCTGAATAGCAACCGGTACATCAGTGCAGTTCTACAGCCCCAAGCTATTCCCTTCCTTCAAAACTTGCCAGGCGCTGTATTTCAACAGGACAATGCCCGCCCTCACATTGATAGGACTGTTCAATCCTTCTTTGCAACGCGGCAGGTACAGCTTCTTCCTTGGCGTGCGTATTCCCCGGATATGTCGCCGATTGAACATGTGTGGGATTTCGTTGGTCGGCGTCTCGCTCGTGATCCTCGTCCTGTTGCTTCTGCAGACGAACTTTGGGTGCCGCATACAATCAATATGGAATGCTCTTCCTCAGGCAGACATTCAAAATTTGTTTGACTCCATGCCACGTCGTGTAGCAGCCCTGATTGCGGCGCGTGGTGGCTACACAAAATACTGATTCCAATCTCTTGTTGTTGTTTGTTTGCTTTGAACATTTAATCATTTATTTGTACCACTACCACTCAACTGTGTATTAAATTTCATTCAATTATGACGATTCCTTCATGGTGTTGCAATTTTCATAAACATGAGTTTAGAAATTGAGATTTGAGGAAGATGAGTGAAAGTACTTATTGCTGAAGATTGAGAGTTTTGAAGCCTACTGGAACATTTCGAAAAATGAGATGTTTTCTTTTTACGGAGTAAGGTTATCAGCCCTACGCCCAACGCTCTTCAGTCATATTAGACCTGGATCTAAAGTGGATTCCGAACCACTACAAATATACATGACACTACAGAGCCTCGAACCAGAAACCTGTGGTATCAAGCGCCAGAGCGCTAGTCACTCTGCCATAGGCTCCCAGGAAATAATTAATTATAGAAAATTGTATATTAAAGTACACTTTTCTATCTCGTTATTTTCCTTAAATTTGGTCTATTTTTTATCAGAGGAAAACAAAGAAAATTATTTTGCTTGAATTTGTAAATATGATTGTTATCTTTACAATGAAAAAAAAAAAAATCTCTCAATCATTATCCAATTTATAAAAATAGATTTCCCCACAACCTATTTAAATCAAGGTAGTTTGGTTTCATTTGAATAACATTTTTAATCAACTAATTAAATACGAAAACAACAGCAGTAATAAGAATGAAAAGATGGTATATTAATATACTAGATAATTGGAAAAACACGCGTTTGAATAAAAAAAAAATTTTTAGTATTATTTTAAAAACATTTCCTATTTAAATTTATAAATGATTAAAAAAATATAATAATATAAAAAGTGAGAATGAAAGAATATTATTTTTTGGGATTTTTAATAAATTTAATAAACACTTGTTCAAATCGAGTCAATTTCAGTTTCGCTGAATTATAGTAAAAAAGAATAAGAATACTATATATATTAATATATAGTATTCTTATAACACTGAAAATTATCTGAATATATATATATATGTGTGTGTGGGTGCGTCTAGCGCTCTGACGCTCAGTGCCACAGGTTTCGGGTTCGAATCCCGGCGGTGCCATGGATGTTTGTAGTGGTTCGGAATCCACTTTAAGCCTTAGGTCCCGGTCTCCTATGACTGTAAGAGCGTCACGGAGCCAAAGTCAGACTTCTACTTACGGGTGCTCCATCACAACAGAAGCTGCTTCCTTCCCCTTCAATCATGAGTACGTATGGGCTCCGAGGGCTTGGCCAGCCAAGTGGGATAAGAAACAACAATAACATACACAGTCCAGTCACATTAATGTGACCACCTGTCAAAAGTCAGAATATACACTCTTGTATATTCTGGTGGAATGTGGTATTAAGTGGTATTTAAGTGGTATTAAGTGGAATTCTTTATATACACTCCACTGCAATGTGCTGACACCTGTCTTTTGAGATTGGTTATTTCACGTCGAAAAGTAGGTGGTGATCACATTAATGTGACTGGACTGTATATATCTATATATATATTAAATTAAATATTTTTTATGTTTTTATAACAGATTTCATACAATGGTGGTTTCACAGGGAAAGTACTTCTGCATGATGGAGGCATTGGTGGATTCTATGTAAAAAAATTGTTCCACAGCTTTTGTAGCTTTTTTCTTTATGTCCACTCATGAGCTGAGTGATTCTGTATTGTAAACAAATGATGAGCGGGATACCTATGAGCCAGAGAACTTTTACGTGATGGGTGTTAATAATTAATTTGCTTGGAGTTTACGTATTTATATCTTGTTTTACGGATTTCCTCGACAACATCTTTTCACATCCTGCCAATGCATGCTTTATAAAAAGTGTTCTTTTCGTTTTGCCCATGTAGTTTTTTGCAGTTTTTCGGCTTTAAGTGGAGTGTGGAATATGGTATTTAAATGGTATTATGTGGGGTTCTTTATACACACTCCACTGCAATGTGCTGACATCTGCCTTTGTGATGGGTTATTTCACGTTGACGTCGAAAGTAGGTGGTGGTCACATTAATGTGATTGGACTGTGTATATACAGAGAGAGAAGTTAGATACAGATAAATAATGCATATATATGTGTACGCTATAACGTCTCGGCCTGTATTAGATTTATAACGGCTTCAAGAAGAGGACTACTTTCAGGTACATGGAAACACTTTAACTTTTTATTTGCAAGCATTATTTATATATACAGAATTATATTTACAAAGAAATGAAAATTAAAGATATGAATTAGGTACACAAGTGAAGTTCAATCCAAGGACGGATATTTTCAGAGTTTTCTAGTTTACGACGAATCTGAAGCGCATGGTCTGCTGGTCTATATATATATTAATACACTGAAGTGACAAAAGTCATGGGATAGCATTATGCAAATTTTCAGATGGCAGTAGCATCGCGTAGAACAGGAATAAATGCGCAATGCTTCGCAGAGCTTTCATTTCTGTTGAGATTATTCATGTGAAGAGGTTTTGACGTGATGATGACCGCACGACGGGAATTAACAGACTTTGAACGCGGAATGTTAGTTGGAGCTAGACGCATGGGTCATGCCATTTCGGAAATCGTTAGGAATTCAACATTCCCAGATCCACTGTGTCAAGAGTGTGCCGAGAGTATGACACTTCAGGCATAACATCCCATCATGGACAGCGCAGTGGTCGACCGCCTGCACTTAACGACCGAGACCGGCGACGTCTGCAAAGAGTCGTAAATTCTAACAGACAAGCAACACTGCGTCAAATAACCGCAGAAATCATGTGGGACGTACAAGGGACTTGTCTGTTAGAACTGTGCGGAGAAATTTGGCTTTCTTGGGCTATTCCAGCTGAAGACCGACTCGAGTGCCTTTACTGACAGAACGACATCGCTTGCAGCGACTCTCGTGGGCACGTGAGCATATCGGTTGGTCCCTAGATGAATGGAAAACCGTGGCCTGGTCCGATGAGTCACGATTTCGGTTGGTAAAAGCTGATGGTAGGGTTCGAGTGTGGCGCAGACCCCACGAAGCCATGGACCCAAACTGTCAGCAAGGCACTGTTCAAGCTGGTGGTGGCTCCGTAATGGAGTGGGCTGTTTTTTTCATGGCATGGACTTGGTCCTCTGGTGCGACCGGACCGAACATTGACTGAAAATGCTTATGTTCAGCTACTTGGAGATCACTTGCAGCCATTCATGAACTTCATGTACCCAAACAACGATGGGATTTTTATGGATGACAATGCGCCATGTCACCGTGCACAACTGTTCGCGATTGGTTTGAAGAACATTCTGGACAATTCCAACGAATGATCTGGCCACCTAGATCGCCCGACATGAATCCCATCGAGCATTTATGGGACATCATCGAGAGGTCTGTTCGTGCCAAAAATCCTGCACCATCAACGCTTTCACAATTATGGACGTCTATCGAGACAGCATGGCTCAATATTCCTGCAGAAACTTCCAACGACTTGTTGAGTCCATACCACGTCGAGTTGCTGCACTTCTCGCCGGGCGAAAGGAGGGCCGACACGATATTAAGAGGTATCCCATTACTTTTGTCACTTCAGTGTAATGCACTCAGAGTTATACAAGGAATTGAAAATTAAAATAAAATTTGATCACAAGTGCATGATTAAATCACTACAGTTTACTCAAGGTCGGTGATTTTCAGAGTTCTCTAGTCTACGTGGAATCTAATTGTCTGGTCTGCGGCAAATCTTAATCATCACACGACTTGATACACAAGCAGTTTACTTCGAAAACTACGGAATCTCCGGTCTATTCAGTCGTTTCAGAGAAAAAGAAAAACAACATTTATGGTCGACTCATTTGCATAACTCTCTCTGTACTTCTCCACAAAACTCTTTTAAGACAAACCGTCAAGAAGGGAGGGGTCAACTTTCCTCACTTTTCATTGGAGTAGACATTTCTCAGGTCGTGGTCTATCACCCGCCACGATGGAACAACTCATGGTATAGTTCATATTCAATTTATAGTTATTTCGATCTGTGAAGATCACACAAGCATTCGCTAATTTCTTGAGTCTCATTATACATGATACCGAATATCTGCTGTCAGATTTGAGTGACAGGTTGTTCTCACTAGTACAAAACACTAATTGCATGTAATATAAATAGCCACAATAAAGATAGACTGCTGTCAAATTTGAATGATGTTATTATTATATACTTGTCACACACATTCTTCTCATGTGAATGAATTGCCAAACTCTTTCCGTGAGAAATAAAATGCTACAACGTGTACGTGTTACAATTTAAAACTTAAAAACTATAACACTTAGAAGTATATATTTTTTTCTAAAAGTGTTCATTTATCTGGTAATTAGAGAATAAATTAAGAAAGATTTTTACTTATTTCTTTTCTAATTAAATAGAAACCGTACTTTTCTAATCAAAAATTTTGCTTTTATTAGCATGTTGCTTAAAATCAAATTCATTGCAAAATAAAATTAAAAATTTTTATCTAACCACTTATTTGTTTTTATGAATATTTTTCAAGTAATCGTCTTTTAATATATTTTCTGTTCCTTAACGTTGTTCTAATAAAAAAAAAATTACAAAAAAATTCAAATTTTAATTGAATAAAAATATAATTTTAATATATTTACAAAAAACATTCACATAATAATAATAAGGCATTAATATTAAAAAAAACTGCCACCATTTATTATGTTTAAATATAAGTGCTGTAGTTTTCTTAATGAATAATATTAAAATATTATTCATTTAAAAAACTACAGCACCTATATTCAAACATAATAAATGGACTACATTTCATTACGAATGCAAAATAATATCACAGCCTTTTCACATCTGAAATCTTTTTGATATTTTTGCTTTTGGTTTTATTATCGCTTGCTACTAATATTTCCATTTTTATTCGTTATAAGACGTTTTGAAATACATAAAACAGTTTTTAATATGATTTCATATTAGAATTTCAAATTCCATAAATAAGTTTGCAGCCAGTTTATTATTAATGAGCTTTTTCTGACTCATTTCTTTGATGTAAAAGAGTTAAAAGTTTTATTTTCTGAAGGCGGATTATATACGTTTGTATACATTCAAAACATAAAAGCCATCCACTTATTGATAGATAAGATATCCAATTATTTTTGTGTTGAAACTACCTTTTAAGGACTTTTTAATTTTAGCAAAGTTGCGTTTATTCAAAATATATAGAACTTTATAATTTAAAAATAAAACATGAGTCTGGTGAAGTTTATTAAATTTTGTATTATTATTTTTATAAAAAAAAAAAAAAAAAAATTACGCACATTGATTTTTCTATTTTGTTTTACTTCCGTTATGACGAATAAGTATATTGTTCATAATGTATAACTGTAACCATGCTTCCTCCTACCCACTGGCAAGAAACGTCCCATGTAGCTTTTGAGGAGAAATGGCCCGTTGGCCTACAGACTCTCCCTCACTCAAAGAGGAAGTAAATTTCGCTTCCTGCGCGTAGCTGAATATCGATTTTCGGCTTAAAAGTGGAATTCTTCCACGAATCTATAATTATGTATTTTTAAATGTGTTAAATATTGTATGTCTCAAATTGGGACCTTAATGGTCGAGTGTCTAGCGCTCTTGGTTTCCAGTTTCGGGTTCGAGTCCCGGTGGTGCCATGGAGGTTTGTGGTGTTTCGGAATCCCCCTTTAAGCTGTAAGTCCCGGTCTCATATGACTGTAGAGCGTCACGGAGCCAAATCAGATTTCTAGCTACGGGTTCTCCATCACAACAGAAGCTGCCCCCTCCTTCTATTCAACCATGAGTCCATACGGATTCATGGGCTTGGCTAAGATGTCTACCAAGTAGGTTAAAAAAAAACATGTCTCGTATGTGAATGGTATAAATAAAGTTGGGAGTTCTCCAACATGTGCCTCAAGTATCTCAACCCATCCACATCCAGTTACAATCTGGTTGCCCCACCTGCACACTACATAACTAAAGAAACAGTTTCGATAAATATTGTCTGCTGATTTTCTTCAAACAGTTTCTAATTATTTAATATTATTTTTATAACAAATAATGTATGTATAGCAGTTAATTATTGTTTTCATTTATTAACTTCACATATGAAATAAATTTCAAAGAGCAAAGGTTTCCAAGATTTGTCTGCAAAAAAAAAAAAAAAAAAAAAAAAAAAAAAAACGCAGACATTTGAAAACATTTATTATACTAGACCGACGATAAGAATGTAATAAAAGGTCATTCATTATAAATTGCAAAGGTTTTTTTTTTTCATCAAAGCAATTATTTTTACAAAGGAATTTTTTACTGCTGACAAAATAATGGGGAACATATCTTTTTGTTAGAATAAAACTTAATTATTCTACAAACAGCTAACTAATGGTTAATTACTAAAAATAAAATTTGTAATTGCAACATGAAACTGTAAATGTTTATTTTATTGTAATCTCGGCCTATACTGTATCTATAACGGCTTCAAGAAGAGGCCACTTTCAGGTTCATGGGAACACTTTGATTTTTATTTACAAGCATAATATATAGTCAGAACTCTGGGTTAATATAAAATTATTGACAAAAAATGAAAATTAATGATTTAAATTTGATTTACAAGTGCAGTTCACTCCAAGGACGGAGATTTCAGAGTTCTCGAGTCAACGACGAATCTGAACACGTGGTCTGCGCCAAACCTTAACTATCACAATGTTTGATACAAGAAACCCCAAGGGGCTCACTTTGGAAACGGGGAGGAAACTCCGGCCTGTTCAGTCACTTCAGAGGGAAAAAAAACTCCTTGCCGACTTGTAGCAGAGATCTCGCCTTTCTTCTTGAAAAACCTCCTTTTAAGAAAATCCATCAAGAGGCATCCAGTATATTCCCCAGACATGAACCCAATAGAACAGGGGTCTCCAAACTTTCTAGCCTTAGCAGGGCCATACTGTTTATTCCAGTAAGTACCAAGGGCGAAAACCGTTTTTAATTTTTCTGCCATTATCTGTAATTTCTAGACTAGTCGCTTAGTACACGCTTTGAGCGAGCATACTTTAAATTCAGCTGCCAATTACTACAATTACTATTGAGTGTATCAATACGACCGGGACACTTGATGACATCTAGTGATAAAAGGCGGAAATAGGTAGATATAACTACCGACGGTAAACCGGGGTATGTTCACTGGTTTATAATGTTAGTGGGATTCATTTGAATTATTTGTTAGTTGTTATGCTTAAGTTAAATGTTCTGCGTATTATGCTTGTCTTTAAGCTTTTCTAACAAGTCAATAAAACCGAGTTATTATCATTCTGTGTTTATCCAACTTATTACAGCAACAATAAGCTATTCGCCCGCGTTGGATTGATTACACTGGCAGGGCGGATTTGGCCCGCGGGCCGTAGTTTGGAACCACTGTAATAATAGAACATGTTTGAGACATTCTAAAGAGAAGGTTGCTAGTCGCTTAACACTTCCAGAAACAATTCAAGAGTTGGAAAGCTCTCTTCTACAGCAGTGGCAGAGAATACCTCAGTCCCATTGATAGCTTCAATGATTCCATGCATCTTAAGTGTACGACATTGCTTTCGGTCAGGAAAACAATATCTTATTGAAACTCTTTTGTATCCGAGAAATCACATTTTTTTGTTTCTTTGTATAATATGCATGAATGAAGCCTGAATGGCCGAGTGTCTAGCGCTCTGGGCTCGGTGACACAGGTGTTTGGTTTGAGTCCCGGCAGTGCCATGGATGTCTGTAGTGGTTCATAAACCACTTTAAATGGTAGGTCGCAGTTGGTAGGATCGTATAGCGTAGTGTTTTGTCCTCTTCAGACTTCGTGGTTCCTCGATAAAAGACAAGCGGCGTATACCCTAGCCAAGGAGGCGGTCTATTGAACTTTGGGTGTAGACTTTCCTACCACAAGGGAATTAGTAACAACAACAGTAACATGCAAGACATTTTGTTAACCGATAAATACAGTTAATAAAATTTAATTATTGTTCGTTGCTTTGTCTTTTTCTTACTTCTTATAACACCTATACATCATATACCAGTCACCAAAACATTTCCTCCATTTCCAATTTATACCCAATATCATAATATTCCCAATTGTTTTGTGCAATGTTAATAAATGTAAAATGTAAATAAAATAAAAGTATAATTTATGTAAAACATCGTAACGTTTAGAAAACTTCTTTATTAATTTTTTATATGGATTAAACGTACGAGTAAAATTAATAATAAATTGACCATCATAAAATAAATTCAAATGCAGCTTGTTTAACTTTACATCACATAAGAATGAAATTCCATTATTTAACTGAAATACCACATTTCAATTTCTGACAGTAGAAATAATTAATTATAATTCAATAAATAAAAAAGAAAAATTTTGAGAAAAATGTTCAGAAGAAATATTTGTTAGTTAATCTTAAAAAGATGGGAAAATTGAAATTCTACACATTTCAATAGATAATGTTTACAGAAAATGCATTAGGCAGGAAATAAATGGATAAAATGTATCACCTTTGGAAAACAAAAATAAAATCCAGAAATTCATTAAATTGATAATGTTTTCACAAATCTTCTTACACAAACAACATGTCTTAAATTCTATTGATTAATCCAATAAAATTTTTCTACCTCCAAGACAATACATACAATTATCTTCAAAAGTGTGCAAATTCGAAATAAAATAATATTTAAACTGATTCATAATGGTTTTACAATTCAAAAAAAATGCTTATAAGTGAAATAGCTGCATTATAACAAATTCACAAACTAAAAAAATTACTCTTACATTTCCTCGTAGCTTACAAAATCGAAATGAAATTGGAATCAGAGATAAATAATTCAATTGTTAAAATCTGAGAAAATTTGCAGTTGAATCGAGGCAGAATATTCCCAGAAAATTGTTTCTCAAAGAAATGAATTTATTAAAATTTCGTTTACTTCACAAATGCTAACTAAAACTCTAAAAAAATCCATTATAAAAATTGGAAATACTTTTTTATTTGATCGTTACATTTTTTTAGATTTAACAACTTTAAATCGGCTAAAATTATACTTTAATTCTTTTTATTTAAGTATTGAGCCATTTACGAATACAAAGCAATATGTAACTTTCCATATGAATTTTAATATTGCAGAATTTATTTATGAAAATGGGCACATTTCAAAACACTTTTACGTAAAAATTAAATAATTACCCAAAATATTCCACAATTTTTATGAAATTATATCTGTCATTTTTCGTTGCTTTATAAATTGAATATTAATTGAAATCAATGTTAATTACAGACGTTAATTAAAATATGTTAATTAAAACAAACATAATGTTTTTAGAAAATATAAAATAAATAAAATAAAAATTATTTACAGCTTTAAATAAAATAAAATTAATTTTAAAAATCATTATTAATACTCTAATTAAATCCTAATTACTCTAATAAATCATTAATATATAAATCAAACCATATTTAATTATTCTTTATTATAATTAAATTCGATAAATATTGATTAAAGTACGAATTTTATAATTTAAGAGACAAAATATTGAATTTTCTAAACATGAACTGAGAAATGAAAACTATTATTGCTGATTTTGACTTGCATGCAATAATGATTTAACAAACACAATTAAATTACAGTTACAGTTTTATTTACAATTAAAATTTTGAAAATAGTAAATTTCAGTACTTTCAGTAAATTTACACAAAATACTTTCATACAGAAATTAAATAGTTATAAGACATACCACAAGTTTAAGAATTGTTTTTGACATTTATCAGTTCTAAATTAAAATGCAAATGAATTCAGAGAGATAAAATGCAATTGAAACAGATATACTGTCGATAGCTAGGCTTTTTGGTGCCTGTTATCACGGCCATTTGTTTACATTATTTTAAAGCTAATAATGAGGCCGAGACCTACAGTTTAACAGGTATTCTTAACCATTCACAAAACAATCATGCCAACGCTAGATTCAAACCTAGCTCCAAAGACTAGACAGTGTGCCATCCAGGCGCCATCGATGGTAAGCAGTCATTTGGGGTCTTAAACTAACAAAGAGATCAAGAACCAACAAGAACCACTGCTCTTACGAAAGGAATACCCTTAATTAGGTGAGAAGATTACGAAAGGAATACCTTGGTTAAAATAATGATGATCTATTTGCCACTATGGTACTATAAGCACCGACGACTGGAAACAATACGTAACT
>BPLR01012685.1:0-58387 GCA_021605095.1 Caerostris extrusa
GTTACGTATTACTGCTAAAAGGACATTGAACTTTAAAATTATAGGATGGAATTTTTGATAATTGAAAATAGAAAAATTTCCAGGATCACGACACTGTCACTGAATAAAGCTGAGTCCCTGTCTGCGTGTTCAATACAATTTTTATATATTTCTCTATTCTTATCTGAATATCATGAAATTGCATGGAGACTGATAAAAGACCGGTGAAAGTATAAGTTATGAAAGAGCTGATGGCCGCAATAGACTTGTAAAATCCAAACAACTACTTGCAAATAAAAAGTCCATTCACACTCTATACATTAGAAAAGTGCTGGCTGATTTTCATCGTGCATTCAAATATACTGATTTGTGGGATTTTTTTCTACCCAGCAATGTGAACACGGTATGCAAGACTTTATTAGTGATATTGCAAGCCTTCCTCTTACTGTGAAATCCTGTACATTTACAGGATTATGAGCATACACAGTCACTTTTACTTGCACAGTCAATACAATGAACGGGGACCAGAATGGCCGAGTGTCTGCTGGCGCTCGGTGCCTCAGGTTTCGGGTTCGGAGTCCAAGGCGGTACCATGCGTGTTTCCAGTTTGAAATCCACTTTAAATCGTAGATACGGTTCCATATGATCGTAAAGCGTCACGGAGCTCAGTCAAAAAGTTGTCTCCTCAGTCACATAATTTAAAACTGAACTGTAAAAGGGCAGCTGAGCTCTAGGCACAGTGGGTGTAGCTGGTAGTGAAGCTCACATACTTCAAAGAATAAGACATTTTCTTTATCATCAGAAATAAAAGGAAAAATAATAATCACTGCATTCGCCGATGATTGCATTTCGCTACGATCATGTGCATTTTCGCTACGATGATGAAGGACAGTGTCTTTCGGGGAGGACTTTTGGGCAAAATGTCCCGCACTGGCATGTAGTATGAGAAACTGCCCCTCAGGCAACCTGACTATCGATGCGAGATGCTGTGCACACACTGTTACAACCGTCATCGAGTTCCTTGTTTCTGAAGGTAGCGACTACAGCAATGTTGCCAGCGAAGTCGCACCTAAATCCTCCTGTTCACTCGCTGAACATGTTGACACTGAGCCCATGAGTCAGTCTATATTTCTATTAAAATTTCAGTGTAATTCATATGTCAACGTAATTTTAATTTTTTTCCCAATAGAAACCGTGCAGTGCCTGGTGGCCAATTGGCTAGCGCTCTGGCCGTTGGTGCACACAGACCCAGGTTCGAATCCCATTTTTGAATGAATGTTTGCAGTTGTTGAACCACTTTAGTGAGAAGTTCCCCATCTACTAGCCTAAAGTGTGCACAAAATGGCCGTAGAGCATCAATCAAACCAACATGAAAAAAATCATATGTTTTTTGTTATATTATAAATTAAAATTTTTAACTCTACCTAATATTAAAAATACATAAAAACACATGAAATATATACACATAAATAAAAATTTTTCCTTTTTCCCTTTTCAATATTAGATATTTTATTTTCCCCCTCTTTCCCTGACGGAAAATCACCAGATTTGACGTTTCTCTCACTCCTGTCCCAAAGAACTTTGATTCCTCCCTTCAGGAGTTTTTCTAAATGGACATAGTCTGTCATTCCAGACAATGTTATTACGACTTTAGTTTAAGACATGTTCAAGTTAAAAGCTTTTGACATCCATCCATTTGGCAACCTCACGTACGCGAGTCGTATTCAAACAAAGACCAAATACATTTTTTTTTTCGCCCTTCCAAATAAGACATATATCAAGTTTAGACTTATCAGAGCAGACATATACCAAACATATTTTCCATAGGAAATAAAAAAATACTATTGTTATTAGTTTACAATACATTGAAAAAGCTATAAAAATAAAAAGCAAAACACTCCCCAATACATAAAACAAATTAGACAAAATTCATGCATAAAGCGATTTTTTTTCCTTCTATTTAAGTCTCTGGTGGTATTTGTTTTTGTCGCTCTACGGTCATTTTGTTTTTTAAGTTAAATTGACCGTGATCAACAGTTTAACATGGACTCCGACACACTCACAAACATTCATGCCATCGCCAGGATTCGAACCAGAAGCATGTGGTACCAAAGACCAGAGAGACATTGGACCATCAGGCCACTGGGACCTGGTGGAGAATCTACAAATTTGCGTTTATTGAAAAAATATGTCCTAAAGACTTTGGCAGTGTGCTATTTTAGATGCAGGGTTATTACTTTATTACTTTTATTACCCAATATTAACAAATATTAATTATAATTTATTTTATTTAAAAATATTAACTAATTTTAAAATTTTTTATTTTTTACTTAATCGATCTCGAAAAATATTCCGTTGTCTTTTACTTTCGGCAAAAATGCTTTGTATTTATTTCATCAATTATTTTTGTATGCATTTCATTTTTCTGATTTTTCCCCGCTCATTATGTGTATTAAATCTTAAACTATTTTAATTTTCTATTTTTTAACAGTATTTATTGACATCAATTTTTGAATCATAAATTAAATATTTGTTATACTATTCAGACCTTTTTATTTATTTTATTTAACTGTTTCAACTGTTTTTAACTGTTAAATTTAATTTCAGCATTTACATTACCGAGTTGTCACTTTCTAAGTTTTGATTTCCCTACAATTTTAATCCCTTGCGATACTATTATTTTAGCTCTACTGGTGAAATGAAATGAATTGAATCATAACGTTGTTTCACTCTAAAACCACCTTGTGATACAATTCATTTATTTATTCTATGAGCACTGAATCATGGAAATGAAATTTTATTTCTCAGTTAGTGTCCATGTTTTCTTTGTACTCAGGTGCTCTATTTTTTTTCAATTCCTTCTATTAGCTCACACTCTCCCTATATATATCTTGTTCAAATTTTCAATCGTTCATAAAATATTTCTTTTTATTCATCTACTCCAGTTCAAATATTTTTTTTTTTTTTTAATTTGTAGTGGATGACACTGATGCTAATACAGTTTTTTCAAATATTAATTCAGTAATTCAATTTGAATTGATTAATTTTAGTTTTTTTTTAGATTTTAAGTTGCATATATCTACCCAATAGATGGCGCCAGATACACTTAAAAAATGAATGAAAATTATTTATAAAGGAGTTTTCTGCAATAGAGTGAAAAAAAGTAGGAATTGACTTTAATTTTTTTTTTTTTTTTTTTAATATTACTTGTTTGTTACTTCTTTTCCGCCAATAAATTTTGTGTATTAAAATTCTCATCATTAATCAATTAATTAAAAAATATTCCTTACCATTATCTTTATTCTTTTTGTCGATTTGTTTTTTTTAAATGTGGCTTATAAACTTTATCTAGTCTAGTGTGTTTGGATTGTGGAAAATTTTCAAAGTAATCAATAATATTTTCTTCTGTTTTCGCTTTATTTTCAATCATTTTTTTTTTATTTGTTCATTTTTTTCTCTAAGCAAAGTTCCTTATAGAAGACTGCCTTTAAACCTTATAGAAGATCAACTTTAATCCTTATAGAAAAACTACCTTTAAACCTTATAGAAGACCACCTTTTCACCCTTTTTTTTATCTTTATAGAAGACCTTCCATCCTTTTATAGGTATAGAAAACTCCTTTTATCCTTAAAAACATCCTTTTTGATCTTATTTTATTTTTATTTTATAGAAAACTTTTCTCCCTTTATCCTTACAAAAGATCTCCTTTTACCCATATTTTACCTTTATAGCAGACTTCTCCCCTTTTACCCTTATAGGCGATCACTTTTAAACCTTATTAAAGACCATCTTTTATCCTTATATAAGATCCCGTTTTTACCCTTATAGAGAATCTCCTTATGACCTTATTTTAACTTTACAGAATACTCAGTTCTATTAGCTATTAAAAATTAACCATCGACAACAACAATTTTGTAATGAGAAATTTGTTAGCATTTTAGGGCATCACTTAAACGTTGTATGATTTAAAAAATTGCATTAAGTTGCTGTAATCGCAAAAGAATGTAGCAAGCCTTTTTGAATCAGCATACATTTGCAAACAAAGCATTTCATAATGTGAAATCTATCCATAAATACATTTTCACCTATCACTAGTGTGCTTCGTTACTGGAAAAAAATGAAACGAAATTTAAAACACTTATTGAAGCACTACTAAAATTCCACGCAACCTACTCTTAGGTACTTATTATTGCGATATAATAATTATTTTTCATTGCACGGTTTATATAATTTTTGTTGTTGTTGTTGTTTCTTAGACCACTTGGGCGACAGCAACATCTAAACCAAGTTCATGAACCGTGTGTTCTCATGGAAAGATGGAAGGGGAGTGCAGCCTCTGTTGTGGTAGAAAACCCGTAGGTAGAAGTCTGACTTTGATGTCAGTACATGTCGTCGAAGAAGGAGGGCAGGGCCTTCCTTGTGGACTTTGAGAGGGGAACTATCTCTCTCATTTGCGTATCGCATGGAAGAAATCCCGGTAAACTTCCACTCCGACTAATGAGACAAGATGCTAAGCATCACGAGCGCCATTGAGTCTCCTCGTTTTTTGAAATAGTGTCTACATCAAATCCACCAGCGAATTGAACCTTCGCCCTAATGTTCACCAGCGGCGCACGTTGTCACTGAGCCACGAGTCGGGCATATAATTTTTAAATGAAATATACAATTATTAAAAATTTTCCAGAATTCTGTGCATTCCAAGTATAACCCCCTCAGAAACCTAGAGATGGCATGGATCCAATTCCTTATTTACTTCTTATGCTATATTATTTCAATTCCTTCTATTAGCTCACACTCTTCCTATATATAACTTGTTCCAATTTTCAATCGTTCATAAAATACTTTTTATTCATCCACTTAACTTCAAATGCATTTTTTTTGAACTTGTAGCGGATGACACTGGATGTTAATACAGTTTTTTCAAATATTAATTCAGTAATTAAATTTAATGAATTAATTTTATTTTTTTTTTTTAGATTTGAGTTGCATATATCTACCAATAGATAGCGCCAGATAAACTTAAAAAAAAAAAAATGAATGAAAATTATTTATAAAGGACTTCCTGCAATAGAGTGAAAAGAAGTAGGAATTGACTTAAAATTTTTTTTTTATATTACTTGTTTATTCTTCATTGCACAATTTGCAAAATTTATATATTATTTATGAAAATAAAAAAAAAAGGAAGTAGACAATGGTAAAATATACTTCCTGAACTTTCTGGTATGAATCCTTTCCTGCTATAAATGCTCAGGAACCAAGAGAAATTCAAAGCCAAATTCGTATGAGATTGTTATGGGAAAAAAAAAAAAAAAGCAATGCGCACGAAATGAATATTTTACAGCACAATAGGTTATAAATTCATTCGAGGTGCAGTTGTCCTCCGAGCTGTTATTTTGCAGTTGCTCTTTGCTCATTTTCTCTCTCACTGAGCATTCTGTTTTTGACAGAATTCGTGATACAGAATAAAGTAGTGATAAAATAAATGACACATAAGGGGTTGCCAGTTTGAAGTCACCATGGTCGTCACGTGATGGCAGTACTCTTCAGCCGCCATGTTGGTTCTTCTCCTATAGATTTGCATGGGACTCGTGGCTTTGTTGACTTGCGTTGCACTGCAAACGGGGTTCAAAAGGTTTGTGTCGAGAAATGTGTGAAAAGAGGGCTGTATTCTTTTCAAAAGATACATAGGTTATTCGTTATATTGAATGGATATATAATGTTTTAAAAGTAATTTTATTGAGTGTGCTGGTGATTGATGTAGGATTTATATCATAATATAATATCCTTAGATAGTTTTACTTTTGATGTACTGTTATAATACTCATCTGTTAATTAAAAGTCATTTTAACTCTTTTATAAATTTTTTTTTCCTCTTATCCCACTTGGTAGACAGCAACACCCAGACCAAGTCTATGAATCCGTGGGGTCTCTTGGAAGAAGGGAAAGGGGGGGAGCAGCTTCTGTTGTGATGGAGCCCCGTAGGTAGAAATCTGACTTGGCTCCTTGTCGCTGAAGAAACAGTGCAGTGCCTTCCTGAAGGACTTTTAGGGAACTATCCCGCATTTCCGTACCGTATAGGGAAAATTTCACTAAGTAGTCCGACTCACGAGGCAAGAGGATGAACATCATACACGCCATCGAGTCTCCTCGTTTTTTGAAACAGTGTTTACAACAAAGACACCTACGGATTGAATCTCCGCCTTAATGATTACCAGCGGCGCACGTTGCCACTGAACCACGAGTCGGGCACTTATAGAAATAATTTTATGCATTTATTCCAGGATTTTTGGCGTAATTAAGGGATGGTAGCTTGGCGATTTTTTGGCGGCATTTTATATATTATTAGAAAAAAAGGAAAAAGTGACGATAGAATGATATATAAATACACAATGATTTTCAAAACGAATCCGCCATTTTTTTAAATAAATAAATATAGATTTAATATTTCTATATGTACGTCTTTTAATTTCATCACTAATTAAAACTATTTTTGTAATTATGCGTGATAGATTATTGAGTATTAATAAAATAAAGCCTAGGGTTGCCAGTTTGAAGTCAACAGGCTCATCACATGACAGGTGTACAACAGGTTTGTTTATTCTCATACAGATTTGTGTGGAATTCGACGCTTTGTTGACTAGCGTTGCACAGGGAAGATGGTTAAATAACTCTCTGTTTATGCTTGTGTGAAGAAATGTGTGAAAGATGTTTCGCAGAATGTTTCAATGTTTAAATTCAAACAAAACACTAGTAAAAATCCATAGTGTTAAATGTAGATTTAATCCATGCAGAGACCTCACATTTTCATTTTGAAAACATTAATTTTATACGGGATCAATTAAAATTCAAATCACACCGAAAATTCTGTATTCTTACCAATTTTTAGATTAAAGGATTTTTTTAGTGTTTAAATTTCTTGATCTAGTTTTTTATGGAATTTTTGCAATATCTCTAATTACATAATTGCGCAAAAGAAGCTTCTGATTTAGACATTAAATCTGGTTTATGTATTTATTTCTGAAAGAAATTAATGAATTACAACAATAAAATTATGCAATAAGCATTCTTTAATCCGACTTTCGATAGTTCCGCATATTCTATAATCTGGCACAGATCGAGCCTTCGCTTTCAAATTTTTGGATAGATTCTCATTTTTTGTCTAGTATTTATCTCGCCCAGTGGGTGATGTAGCGTCAACCCCAAACAATCAATTTAATTCCAATGCGGGATGTGGAGTGATGTCTCAGTATCTAGTCACGCGTTTGTGCGGGAAGAGCATTGAACTCGCTGCGCCTAAATATTTAACTTGCTACGCCTCAACTATATGAGTCAGTTATGAGTTAGGTATGTCTATATGAGGGGCCTGAATGGCCGAGTGGCTAGTGTTCTGGCGCTCCGCATCACAGGTTTCAGGTTCCGAGTCCCGGCGGTGCCGTGGATGTTTGTAGTGGTTTGGAATCCACTTTAAGCCGTAGGTCCCGGTCTCATATGACTGTTGAGCGTTGGGCGTAGAGCTGATATCCCTACCCCGTAAAAAGAAAAACATCTCTCGTCTCGAAATCTACCAGTAGGTAGACGGCCTTGGCCCACACTGGGCTGTTGCGCCAATGATGATTAATATATACCTATTATATGAGTTATATATATTATATGAGTTATATATATATTATACTGAGTTAGGTATCATCTATATGAATTAGGTATGTACTATATGAGTTAGGTATCTGCTGGTACTGCGTGGAGTAAAGGTTAGAAGGTAGTTGTAAAAGTATGTGATTTCGAATCGATAGCTTTATGAGTTATTAAAAACTCTTGTCATATGAACTGTAGAGACGATGGTTCTGCAGGACCCTAAAAAGAAAAATACAATCTAATAAGCTTCTAACAAGAGGATGAAATTGCAAATGTGTTGGCTGAGCTATCGGAAGAGTACCGGAGGGATGCGAGTTATGACAGCGATGAAGAATTCATTCCTCCCTAAAATTCGCAGTAATAATATCATTCTGTCCAAATTATAATGATTCATTTATATTAAATATTTGTGAGTGATGAAATATAATACTAAATAATGCATTTTGTAGCTTATTTTCATCATTTTGTTCCGTTTTTACACCTCACGCTCCAGAGCGTATTGTGGCATTTAGGAAATCCTTTTACCTCTAGTGCTTATAATCGCGTTGGCACGTAGTCAAAATATTCTATCAGAAAGGCCTCGATATTGTACGATCCACACAATCATGTTTATGATCACTTTTAATCCTATTCTTTTAAAAAATAACTCGCTTTCTTTTTTTTATATCTAGGGGGCAATAATTATCAACACATACTCGTGATCAGCAGTCTACGGCAGGGGGTCTCCAAACTTTCCAGCCTTAGGTCCATACTGTTTACTCCAGCAAGTATCAAGGGCCAAAACCGTTTTAATTTTTTCCGCCACTATCTTTATAATTACATAAATCTCATTAGTATTTTTTTAAAAGTGGATGCCCCGCGATTTCATTCGCGTTTATTTAACTTTTCCGTTCCTGGGGATTTTCAGGATAAAAATCCATAATGATTCAGGATATATACATTTGAAACATCGATATACATACATATGCGATACTCTTTACCCCAACATAACTACAGAGGGTAACCGCGGGATGTTCACTAGTTTACAATGTTAGTGGGATTCATTTCAATTATTTGTTAGTTGTTATGCTTAAGTCAAATTTTCTGCTTATTATGCTTGTCCTTAAGCTTTACCTAGCAAGTCAATAAAACAGAGTTATTATCATTCTGTGTTTTTTTATCGAACTTTTACAGCAACATGTCGTCGCGGGCCGGATTGATGACCCTGGCGGGCCGGATTTGGCCCGCGGGCCGTAGTTTGAGACACCCTGGTCTACGCAATAAAACACTTCGTATACTTTGTTGATGAGACTATTTATTTTTATAATTTATGGGGTATATTTTATTATTATTATTTTTTTTTTTTTGTGAAGTAGAATTGATCTGCATGTAGATTAATAAATTTATGTAAATTTATTCAAAAATATATAACTTTCTGAGTAAATACGTGGGGAAAGGAGCCAAGCTAGTACGGAAAGAATGGGAGGCATTGGCCTCAACCTTCTATTATTTATTCCTTTTTGAATTTCATTACTACTATATGTGCTCTGGGAAGGAATGCTCTCGGTAATAAATGGAAAATCTAGATTGGATCCGCCTGCAGTGCATTGTCCCACGTCTATTTTGGGACTTGGATGCCGACCAACCGCGTTTGCGCAAAGTTCAATTGTTGTCTTTCCATTCAAAACAAAGAATTCAAATTCAGAGCCACGTTTCTTCGTCTTGAATCAGGGCCATTTTTCAGAATCAATAGGCAGGTACAAAATAAAAGTGCAGACATTTTTAGGAAATCATACTTTTCGACACACCCAGTATGAAAGATAACCATGTCAAAAAGAAATTTTTATAACTATTGAAAAAAGAAATTGTATAATAGTGTCACTGGATGTTAATCCAAAACAAGCTTTTCATTCAATAATGTCAATGGATGTTAATACAAAAACAAGCTTTTCTATCAATAATGTAATAATAATGACATAGTAATGTCAATGGATATTAATGTGAAACCAGCTGTTTGAACATACGTTCAAACAGCTGATTTATTTTTATGTTTAAATTTGTTGTTTATTTGTTTTGACTTTCTTTGTTTGTATTTGTTGTTGTTACAAGTTATAGAATATGTACGTGCTTTCTTCTTCTTCTTCATTCATTGGGGTCTAATTAGTCTAAAGTGTGCTCAAAATGACTGTAGAGTGACAAAAAACAAACCAAACTAAATCTTCTTTTGCTCAAGAGCCCCATAGTGGGCCAAGGCAGTCTGTCTGTTGACAGATTTCGAGAGAGGAGATATTTTCTTTTTTTTTTACGGTGTAGGGTTGCCAGTCATACACACAACAATCATATTTGACTGGGACCTACAGTTTAAAGTGGATTCGAACCACTACAAACATCCATGGCACCGACGGAGCTCGAACCCGAAACTTGTAGCACAAGAGCGCTAGACACTCGGCTTTCAGGAATGTAGATATTTTAATGGTTTAAATTTTTATATAGAGTAATTTTTCTTTTGATATTCCCATTAAAACTATTGACTTGACTTGACTTTGAGATTTATGCTCGCGTTAGCTGCTTTTATCTCAATTTATCCAATTACTCTTTGAGAACAGAAAAAAGAAACAAGAAAAGATCTTCAGATAATCAGTGGACTGATTTCAAAAGTATTAAAGAAGAAGCACCCAAATGTGGTGTCGTGCAGAACTTCTGTCACTAAACAATACAAAAAGGTTAATACACACACAAAGAAACTACGTCATTTTTGTACAAAATTAATTAGTGATATAATTTTATAATAAGTTTCATCACTCATATCAATTAAAATTTAAGACTATTTTGATGCTTAATAATCCTACAAAATAGCTAATCCTGCACGGCCATGGTCCCGAAAGATTGTAAGATTTTAAATAGTGTTTACTGTATCTCATATCGATATATATGAGATATAAAAAAAAGAAAATATGAAAACAGATATCTTTGTGCCATTAAAAGTGTAACTTTAGACTTATTTCAAGTAAGGAAAAAAAATGGTATCTTGATGGTATGTGTCCGACCCTAATAATTTTTAATATTTTCTTCAAAACAATCACGACTTTTTGACTAATCTGCACTATTAATGCAATAATTATCAATTTATATCGTTCGCATTTGGAATTAAATTCACTAAATGTGTTAAATCATATCAACCTCCACATGCATTTACGTAAGTTGTTTTGGGGTTTTTTATGACAACGGTAGACTCCCCCAGAACTTCGGAGACATTCTATTTTCAAGCTGTATTATTTGCCAACTTACTACGTCATTGACATTATCTGAAGTTGAATGACAATTGTCAAGTCGCCTGGTGACTAATTTATTAAAAAAAAAGTAATAAAATATAAAGCCAACTTATTTTTTATACGATGTAAAAAAAACAAGATACATTTTATTTGATGTAAAAGTACAGAAATATACTGAAAATTGTTATAAAACTGAGACGTTTGATTTCTGTACACAGGAATCTTTTAACAAAATGAAGTTTTAATTAACCTAAAACATAAAGGTACCCCTTCAGAGGATAATGAATAGTATTTGGAAAGTTCTTCTTTCTTCCAAAAATCGTTTGGTTCCAATGCATTTTAATTCTAAAAAAAAAAAAAAAAAATTTGTATTGTAACAATTATCTCGTGCTTCTTCTTTTCGGTTATTTGACCTATCGCCAACATAGCCAAACAACTCCCAAATTTGTCGCCAAAATCGGAATGATAATCGCCAAATTGACAATTTGAAAATGATTATCGCCAATTTATTTATTGCTTTATATCATGTAGATTTTGTGTATTTTTAAGAAACAAAGACATTTTACGTAATAAATAAAATAATTTAATTAATAAATACTTATGAAAAATAACGTATGCAATTAACAATTACTTACATGCGTAAGTGTAAACAAACATTTTTAAAGAATAATAATTGAATCACTATATCTGAATCATTATATTGAATTATTAATAATTCAATATAATAATAATTTGGTGATTCAAATATAATGATTCTATATATTGAATCATTATTATGTATTTTAAATAAAATATCACCATTATAACAAATTAACACATACACAATAAGTAACAAAAAATCATTATAGAGCATACCTATTTCACCTATTCACCCAATTTGGCCTTGAAAAACAGATATTTTTTTTAAAAAGACTTTTAGATATATCCTAAAAATATCAAATTTTAATATAAACTAAATAATAGTTATATTTTCATAAGTTTTCTTATTAAAATAAGTAAGTTTTTCATAATTTTCAGCAATTTCTCATCCTTGTCTTACGCGTCAGAAACTTTACTATTCGAGCAACTGTTACAAGATATCAATAAATAAGAACCCCCTATATCATAGAAGGACCAGCTAAAGTATGTCCTGATGGTCAATTGGCTAGCGCATTGGCCCTAGGTATCACTGGCTTCAGGTTCTAATCCTGGTAGTGGCATGTATGGTTGCTAGCGATTCGGCATCCATATTAAACTGTATATCCCAGTCTAATTAGCATTAAAGTATGCAAAAAAAAAAAAAAATGGCCGTAGAGCGACAAAAACCAAATCAACTTTGTTAATACTTTTATATATATTAATTTATATATATAATTAGTTGCAATTACTATACCTTTTAACAATCCTTTATTTCTTTCTGGAATACGATTATAAGTCTTTGTTATCTGGTGCATACTTCAGTCTCTACTTTTTAAACTGGCATACTTCAGTCTCTCGGTAGCGATTGTATCATACTCGGAGAATCTCCCATAAACAGTTGGATGCCAGATTGGTGTTCTATGAGTGCTTTCCAATAATGAAGCTGTTACCCTTGAAAATCTTTTTACAAATTTTCTCATCATATTATTTTAGCACACATCAAAAATGTCTGAAACTCGAATAGAATTGAACAGAAATTGGAGCAGTTCTCAAACAAATCGAAATGTCTTTCTTTTTTTCAGCGATGGTTTATCTAGATTAGGGGACTTAACACCACCCATTTGGTATCCACACATAAAGAGCACAATTCCTTATTAGTCAACAATTGTTCAATTCCTTCTATTAGCTCATACTCTCCTTATATATATATCTTGTTCAAATTTTAATCGTTCATAAAACACTTTTCATTCATCCACTCGAGTTCAAAGACATTTTTTTTTTTTAGCTTGTAGTGGATGACACTGGATGTTGATACAAGTTTTTCAAATATTAACTCAGTAATTAAATTTAATTAATTCATTTGAGTTTTTTTAGATTTAAGTTGCATATATCTACCAATAGATGGCGTCTGATAAACTTAAAAGAAATTAATGAAAATTATTTATAAAGGACTTTCTGCAATAGAGTGAAAAAAAGTAGGAATTGACTTAAAAAAAATATTTTTAATATTACTTGTTTTTTAGAGGAATTCTGAATGAAAGAAATATCTTTTGAAACTAAATGAGTTAGAAACTAAATGTATTCATCATTTTATTGCTTATAAATATTAGATTTTTTTTTTTTTGGCCGACTGGTGGCGTCGTTGGTGAGCATTAGGGTGGAGGTTCAATCCACTGGCGCCTTAGTCGTAGACACTATTTCAGAAAAAAAAAAAAAAAGAGTCTCGATGGCGTTTGTGATGTTCAGCATCTTGCCTCGTGAGTGACTACGTGGTAGGAGTTTTCCAAGTTTTCTCCCATACGATACGCAAATGCGGGGTAGTTATCCTTAACAGTCCTCCCGGAAGGCGCTGCTCTCCTTCTTCAGCTACTTGAAGCCAAGTCAGACTTCTACCACCGGGTGCTCCATCACAATAGAAGCTGCACTCCCCCCCCTTCCCTCAGGGATACGACAACAACAACAATAATTAGATTTTGTTGTTACTGCAGTCTAATATAGCTTAAAAAATTATAAGATACAGGATCTAATTTTTTTCTGTTATTATCCTTTAACCCTGTGTCTAATGGAAATTACGAGCATATCCTAATTAGTTCATTTTAATTAAACACAAACCATTTTTGTCTGGTAGTATCAATGACTTGATTTAGAAATTTTCTTTAATTTAAAGTTAATTACTTCAAATAGTCAATTTTTGAATATGCGATTGTTTTCTTTTTAATATATTTTTGTTTCTTTCAAATTTTCCGTTACAAGGGCTTATTTATATTTTAATTTATATATATATTTTTTTATTTATAAATAATTGTTCACACTAATTTTTTTCTACAATTAGATAAACCTCTATTCTGAATCATTATCAGCGTTTTTGCAGCTGAGACTAATATTTACTCTTGATTCCCTTGCACTTTTCACATTTTTCCCTAATATGGAAGCAGGGATTGGCAGATATTGAAGTCGAGCCCAGTGTTCCTTTTAATCTACTGACACCTACTACTGTACTTAGTAATGTAACTTTTAGTGAAGACTTGAAAGTGAAATTTATCAAACACGAAGAACACCCGGAGTTGCTGCGTCAGTTTCGAGATCATCAATAATATTTCTCCTCGGGCCCTGGTTATTTACACAGACGGAAGCAAATCTGACTCTGGAAGAACAGGTAGCGAAATTTTTTTATGAAGACAAGTACAGGAGAATTTAGATATCGTTTAGAAACCCGGACCACAGCTCAGTATTCCGCTCAGAATTAACTGCTATAAGCGAAGCTCTGAGTCTAGCTTTGGACTTTAAAGTACCTGATGTTTGAATTTGACTGATAGTAAGAGCTCAATACAGTATTTGAAAAAGATTGGCCAAGCATCTTGGACAAATTGGGGCAGGATATAGTTTCTAAACTAGCTGTTTTGGACCAGATATCGGTGTTTGCAGTGGATTCCTCCCCATGTGGGCATCTACGGAAATGAAATTGCTGATCTGCTCGCTAGGGAAGGTTCTTCCCAAAAGCTTCTTCTTCCAATCTGTTAGCTTCAGAGGTTCATTTATGACTTTAGCCAGAGTGAATACCGCTTGGAGGTCGCCAATTCATACATGGTACGCCGCTAAATATCCTGGTATGTCCTTAAGACCTGCTCAAACTGCTTTAGCTAGACTAAGGACTGGCCACACTAAGAGTTTGACCTTCAATGGAGACGAGAAAATACCCTTTGTTATTGTCAGGCCATCGCGTCTCCCTCTCATCTCATCGATTGTATTGGTGCCTCTGTGGGGCAACTGTTGAATGAGGGGAGGAAGTTTACGATCTATTGATGCAGCATGATCTACTGGACTTGGTTTAGGATTCTAAATCAAGGGGATAAGCAACAACAACAACAACAACACATTTTTCCTCAATAAAATTTATAAAACTAAAATCGTCAAAATCTTGAATAATGGATTATTCTCGAATTAGGGATTATTTTATTTTATTAATTTTTTTTCTCTTGACTATTTTTTTATCACGGTGTTTATTGAAAATAGAAATTAGCATCTAATATGAAAAAATAAAGTGAGTTATAAATTAAAATGATAGATGTATCCAGGAACACTTTAAAATTTCATCAATAAAACTAAAAATGTTTGGTTTCTCTATAGCTAACCAACGCCGGATCAGTTCATTAACAGATATCGGGAGAGCTAATTGGAGAGAGGAAATAGTTGAAAGGTCAGCACTGCGGGGTCAGTTAGATAGGAGGATCGTTTTTCAATGAAATGAACTTACTTCTTATTACCCCTTCCTCAATAAATAGCTCTTGGATATCGACATTATAGCTATGCGGGGTCAGTGAGGTAGAGGACTTTCTTTTAAATAGTAGATTTGTATTTTAAGGTAGTAAAGTTGTAGTTGTAAAGTAGTAGATAATTTTAAAATAATGCCATGTTCTTTTCAGCGAATGCGACAATTTTATTTCGCTTTCATGGTTAATTCTATAAGTTTTTCTACTTTGTTGTCCTACAAACAATGCCTCTCAATGAAACATAATGCAAGTTAATTTTTCCTGTCTAATAAAATAAAAGGAAAAATGAATACCCGTGTAATGGCGGGTAAACAGCTAGTTTATCATAACACTCATCCTAGTGATTTTATTTTTTGGAAAATAATAGTACGGTCATTTGAAAATACAAAAATTCAAAAAGAAAAACCTTCTAAAACATACTTTTAGAAATGTGGTTTGTTTGCCAAAACATTCCCGTTGAAAAGTTTTTTTTTTACTTTTATTTTCAAAAGAACTAGTTCCAAAAATACTCTGCTAGTTTTAGAAAAAATAAAAGAAAGTAAACCCCTTTATTTTTCAAACTTTGTGACGTCATCTCATTTTCTGCAAATGAATTAGACGAAAAAAAGTTTTTTCATGGCTTGCTTTAGAAGGAATAACGTCCTTCATTTAAAATATTTATATTTCTTTTGCTTCGTTTATTTTCTCTCTCTCTCTCTCTTTGACAGCTGCCATGCAGATTTGCAAGAGCATCTGATTTTTAATACTTATTTTTTCGAACTGTTACATCTCTTAATTTGTATGTTTTTAAAAAAGAGTATGTCGGATCGAATATTCTTTCTGTGCAACCATTTGATTTTCTATTTTCCTCTCCTTTATTTCTAAATTTATTTCTAATCACAAATTTTTCATTTTCAACAATATCAGAATGTCAAATGCACAAAATGGAACGATGGAACAAAAAATGAATCAATAGAACAAAAAATATAGAAAAAAAGAGAGAATATGTATGTTTTACAAGTGGGTTAGCTGGCAAGAGAATTAACACTAAAAGCCAAAAACAACTCAATTCGGATATTCAGGTGTATGTCATTTTAAACTTTTGAAAAAAGGTTTTCATCAGCCTTCATTGCAACTGATTTAATTTTTTTAACAAACTAAGTAAGAGCAAAAAATAACTAACAATAACTTTAAAATAATGCCAAACCTTATGTGTCATAAGCTACGACACTGATCTTCGACAAAAAAAATGCTTTGGCATGTTTTAATTGATATGACGCAAATTGATAAGCTAAAATATCTCTATCAACATATAAATCTCTCTTTCCTAACAGCTCTCTATTATATAACCTTTGTTGAATCACAAGACATCTATGACAGCTGTTTGTAGTTAGCTATGAATCTTGGGACATTAACCCAATGTAAAGTTTCCTGGAAGGATTTATTTCATAAACTTGACCAATCAGAGCAGCGATGTAGAGAGAACAACAAATATGCACATCATGTGAAATATGGAGGAATTATCCACACTATGTTCAATATGGTTGGAATATGCACACCATGTTAAGTTTTAGGATTCTGAAACTTTTCGTACATTGTTTCATTTTATTTCTGTTATGCGAGTGTACAATATCTTAACAAATAATCGTAGTACGTAGGTATGACTTTCCCATGACGATAATCAAGATGTAGTTTCTAATCACTGCCAAGGAGCTTGCAATTATAAAAATGCAATCAGTATTTTAATGAATGCAATCTTAACAATGCTTGTGGTGAAAGTGAATCTTGATGAATGTGATTAAAGTGAAGCTTGATGAATATGATGAAAGTGAGTCTTGATGAATGTGCAAGTAATGACTTGCACAGTCATCAAAATATGCAAGAATAACTGTGCAAGGGATCAATGTTTGTGAACATAATGAATATGCAAGTGAATCGCAAGGGATCAATGTTTGCGATTATGATGAAAGTGAGTCCTGATGAATATGAAAATGTGCCTTTGTGAATGTGTTGAAAGTGAATCTTGTTGAATGTACAAGTGATGACTTGCACATTCATCAAAATATGCAAGAATTAATATGCAAGGGATCAATGTTTGTGAATGTGATGAATATGCAAACGAATTGCAAGGAATCAATTTTTCTGAATGTGCAAGTGTCGATGAATGTGCAACTAATCACCTGCGAATTCATTAAGATAAACGAAAAAAAAGTTTGAAGGATAGTTTGTCTGTTTTTGCAGCAACGGGCGTTTTAAAAATAAAGCCTAATTACTGTCATTATAAATAGCTTAAACTGGGTCTTCTTCTTAAAAATAAGGTTATTTGCGAGATACCGTAATTTCCTTCCCGTAGTCCTTAGCGCCACATAATCTCCTGGTGTCATTTTCGGACTGAAAAAACAAAAGATGTATAATTCGTGCATATTCTTTTACTTACTCTATTCAAATCAAGTTCTGTTTTTATACCTATGGCATAAAGGAATACCTAATAAAACCGATAGTGTTTCCTCCATACATCCGCTACGTGTCTACAATCAGAGAATATTATTATCACTAAGTGCTCATAATGCAAACTCTGAATTAGATTAGATTACAATATCAATGATTTGAACGATAATTGTGTTTATTAAATTATTCCACACTTTTTCACGATTTAGGTGTCTGGAATCGTGTAAACGGACACTATTTTTCAATTCCTTCTATTAGCTCGCACTCTCCCTATATATATCTTGTTCAAATTTTCAATCGTTCATTTAACATTTTTATTCATACACTCAAGTTCAAATACAGTTTTTTTGAACTTGTAGTGGATGACACTGGATGTTGATGCAGTTTCTTTCAAATATTAATTCATTCATTAAATTTAATTAATTCATTTTAGTTTTTTTTTTTTTTAGATTTAAGTTGCATGTATCTACCAATAGATGGTGCCAGATAAACTTAAAAAAATGAATGAAAATTATTTATAAAAAGGACTTTCTGCAATAGAGTGAAAAAAAAGTAGGAATTGATTTTAAAAACTTTTTTTTTATATTATTTGTTTTACACTATATTCGATGAATTTGAGGGGCCTGATGGCCGAGTGGCTGGTGCTCGGTACCACAGGTTTCGAGTTCGTTTCCCGGCGGGTGCTATGTATGTTTGTAGTGGTTCGAATTCACTCTAAACTGTAGGTCCCGATCTAACATGAACGTAGAGCGTTGCGAGGGTAGTGTTACTTCGCATCCGTAGCTTATCTTCAAGCTACACGCACCCCTTGGTAGTGCTACATGAGTAACGTCGGTGCAGTTGCTTATAGCATCAAAGACAAATGCCCAAGTTCTTGCCAGGTGCATTAGAAAAAAAAATTTCCATGGATTAAAGACAAGAATTATTATTAGAACAATTTATAATTTACATTCAAAATGATATGAAAAAATTCCTGAGCATAACTAGCATATGGTACACTCCCCCTCCCCTCCCCATTCCTTTTGTATTAAAAAAATCTAACATTGTGCATAAAGCATCGTGCTTTTCTACATTGGTTTGTTAAGAAGTTTTATGCTTTTTTTTTATGATTAAATTATTTTTAGAATTGCAAAACTACATACTTCCTCCATCGTGTTAAATAACTACAATGTGCAAAAACGTATTTCGATAAAATAATCAAACATTGTTCATGAAAGCATCATGCTTTATTTACATTGGTTTGTTAAGTCTTTTATGATTTTGTTTATGAATACATTCTCTCCGGAAACGCAAAACAACATGCTTTCAACCATTGCGGTTAAACAGCTACAGCGAACAAAACAGTATGTGATTTTGAACATTAGTGACGAAATTAGCTTAACTGTTATTTAATTTACTTAATAAGCACATGTAAATATGTATTACTTTTTGCTAAAAGATAGTAATAATAATTTAAAAAAGAAAAGCAACATTTTATCATGGCCAAAATATATATATTTGCATACGCAAGATTGTTTCTTTTTTCTAAAAAAAAATTTTGTTATGTAACATGCAAGTTTTTCTAAACCGTTAAGTCAATTTTTCCGTAAAGATATGTAACATGGATTTTGACGTGGCTGTTTTGACAGTTACGGTTGGCATGGCTCCAAAATAAAGGATGAGTTATCTGTTGCTTTACTAGAAAGGAATAATAAATACCCCTGATTGTAGATTAAGTTATAAAGAAATCGGTAATAAGGTAAAAATTAAGCTTTTCCGTTTTTCTTAGCGTTATGTTATTATGAGAAAAGATATTGTTTCAGCCAGAGGTGAGGAGTAGGAGTCGACAGCAAGGAGTCGGTTTAAGAATCCGAATTTCTTTTAAATATTTTTTATTCTTTTCAAAATACTGAGAATTCATATTTAAATGAAACATTAAATAAGCAATTCATTTATATCCTTCGATAATATAACCAGAAGAAAAGCTGTGTTTGCTTTATCAGCGAATCAAGTGAAAACTGAGAGACTTTCTCAGCTATGAGACTCATTAAAATCTATCTTGGATCTACAGTGAAAAAAAGATCTTACAGAAGCTATTTTATTATTATGAACAAAAATATTTAATGCTTTAAAAATAGAGCACCTTTTGTGATTTGAATATTCAATTTTACTTTTGTCAGCTATTCGTTAATGCTTTGGTACCGGTTAATTTATTACTGTTATTTTTACAGGGCATATATTTTTGTGAGCAAAATTAATGTACAAGGATATCTTTTAAAATAAGTACAAATACTACACCTTTGAAATTGTAAGAAATACTTTTATACAAAGAAAACTGCTTTATAGATATATGAATTCAATAAAAGTCATTGAATTTATTTCAGAAATTTTACTAAATTCAATTACTAATTATCATAATATATAAAATTACAGAAAAAAATCAGAAGTGGAGAGTCGGTATGAAAAATATATTTATAAGTCGGAGATTTTTTGGCCGACTCTCCGACCTTTGGTTCAACAACAAATCACTTGTTATGTGGTCCAAGGAAGTTAAATGAAAATAGAAAACAGAATCATCAAAAAATCTTTTCCTAAGGGAAAAAATTGTTCTAATGTTGCTTTAACATCAAGAATTACGGTCATACATCCAGGTATGACCCTAATTATTAGCAGCATCGAGGAGCAGCATATTAGACCTATAACGGCTTCAAGAAGAGGGCCATTTTTAATGGGGACACTTTGTTTATTTGTAAGAACACTTTCTATATTATATATAGAGGCTTATATATATATCTAATATATAGCTTATTATATATATATATATATATATATAGAGAGAGAGAGAGAGAGAGAGATAGGTCGCACAGACGTTCTCTAATTTCCTGAGTCTCATTACACGTGACAAAGAAATCTGCTATCAGATTTGAGTGACAGGTTGTTCTCATTAATACAAAAACACTAATTGCATGTAATATAACTACCCACAATACTGCTTGTCTGTTGTCAAATTTGAGTGGTGAGTTTATTATATACTTTCAAATAACATACATTCCTCTCTCCTGGGAATGAAATGCCAAAATTTTTCCTTCGAGAAAAAAAAATGCTACAGGGACAAAAAAACATGTATTTGTATTTTTTTTTTTTCCAAAAATTTTGGCAACACACCAGTAGAATTCTTGAAAATTTAATTTTTTCCGCTGAAAAGCAAGCTTTAATATATTCGACTCTGATGGAATGAAAACCGTAAAGTCAAATACGTTCTTGATAAATAAAGAAGATCAGTTGTCAAATAATGCAGAGCATATGTAATGATTAAAAACGCATGCTCATTAAAGAATTATGTAAAAATGTATTTGTTAAAGATTATGGTAATCCCAAACAATATATTGACATAATGCGAGAGAACTTTTTAAACAATGAATTAAAATCCTGAATACTTAGTACATATTATTTTTAACACGACAACAATCTGAAACTTATGACCAACATAATGAAGATATGAATGCTATACAACGTAAAAAAAAATATTGAAAATCACTCCACAATCACCCGGTTCCTATCCTATTGAAATTCATTCCACAGTCACCAAGCTCCTTTCCTATTGAAATTCCATCAGCAATCACCAGCCTCCTATCCTACTGAAAATCCATTCACAATCGCCAGGCTCCTATCCTATTGAAAATCCCTTCATAATCAGCAGGATCCTATACTATTGAAAATCCCTTCACAAACATCAGGATCCTATCCTATTAAAAATCCCTTCACAATCTGCAGGATCCTATACTACTAAAAATCCCTTCACAATCATCAGGATCCTATCCTATTGAAAATCCCTTCACAATCTGCAGGATCCTATCCTATTGAAAATCCCTTCACAATCTGCAGGATCCTATCCTATTGAAAATCCCTTCACAATCACCAGGATCCTATCCTATTGAAAATCCCTTCACAATCATCAGGCTCTTATCCTATTGAAAATCCCTTCACAATCACCAGGATCCTATCCTATTGAAATTCATTTCACAATCACCAAGCTCCTATCCAATTGAAAATCCCTTCATAATCACCAGCCTCCTATCCTACTGAAAATCCATTCACAATCATCAGGCTCCTATCCTTTCACAAAATCCCTTCACAATCACTAGGGATCCCTTCACAATCACTATCCTATTGAAAATTTGTGATACATTTTGAATGCACAACTGAAAAAAAAAGGAAACATTTAAAATAAGCAAATTCTCACTGAAAAATCGCCAAAATATTCAAACATGTCAAAAATTAGTAGAATCTAAGCCGGTGGATTATAGGTTATAACCGATGTAAAAATATGCAAACCAAGTATTAGCAATGTTTGTTTATTTTGAATTTTTACAGTTTTTGTGTTAATGATGTAGGCCAAAAAATTCCCAAATCCTGAGTCGAATTTGTTTATACCGACTACCAACTCCTGACGTCTGACTTTTTATCGTAATTTTATGGAGTAGTCTTTATTAATGAATTTAGAAGAATTTCTGAAATAAATCTTTTAAAACTCATATAATTTTAAAAATTGTTTTGCATTACAAAGTATATTTTACAACTTTAAAGGTGTTGTATTTGGACAAATATAAAAGACATCTGTGTACTCTAAATTAGTTTACAAAAATAATAATCCCTTGAAAATAACGGTACTAAATTAATAAGTACCAAAATTACTGTAGAATAATTGAAGACAAGCAAATGATAATTGTATATTTTAATCGCAAAGATGCTCTATTTATAATGAGTGAAATCTTATTGGTTCTTTATAATAGAATAACTTTTAATATATCTTCTTTCATTGCTGATGAATTTTTGTTGTTTCTTATTCCACTTGATCAACAGCAACATCTAGACCAAGTCCAAGAACACATGTGGTCTCATAGAAAGAAAGGGTACTTTTGTTGTCAGGGAGTACCCGTAGGAAGAAATCTGACTTGGCTCCATGACGCTGACTTTTTACGGGGTAGGGTTGTCTGTACAGTCATATTAATGCTACGGCGTAAAGTGGATTCGAACCACAACAAATATCCATGGCACCCGAAATGGCACCGAACGCCAGAGCGGACTCGCCCTCAGCCCCGTTGATTAAGTTGAAATTCAGTGCTTTGTATTTTTGATTCCCGCTAAAGCAGAAATTGTCTTTGTATTTTTAGTGTTTATATTAGGAGGAGTATTAAATTCACTAGTATTTAATTTTGACGTTAATTTTCAGATTCTTGAAATATAAAAATTATTTTTTAAATAAGAATCGGAAGTCAATTTTTATACCGACTCCTAACTCTTTCAAAAATATTCGATTCCCAACTCTGACTGCCCACCTCTGGTTGCTAGAGTGCAAATATTATCTAATAGTTTTTCTTTATTTTTTTTTTTTTAATATTTTTTATCGAGTAATATATTAAATGTGTTTGTTTTGTAAATATGCTCTACATTCCTTTTTTTACAATTGTTTTGTTTATTTAACCCTGTTGAAATTCAAAATAATAAGGTGTGCTAAATGTTTCTTTCTCAGCTCTGTTTTAAATTGTAATTGTTTTTCTTATTTGTATTTATTTTATTTTTTTTTTTTTTTTTAAATGTCTTTTATGAAAAATAAAAAAAAAAATTCCAGTCGACAATTTCTTCCAGTAAAACATACTTAAAAAAACAAGCTGTCTCTCAATTAGCAAACAGAAGTTAAAAAGTTACCGACATATTTTTCTTGTGCCTTAAAAAAAAAATCAAGTTACTACTGTTCCTGTTTCAAGAGAAAAGAAAGCTGTTACATTTGCAGAGCAAAACTCAGAAACGTTTTTGCGCGGCTGGTTTGAGGGCTGTACACGCGGGAGCTATTTAGAGCAAAAAGGATTGCGCAGTGAAAAAAGAAGAAGAAAAAAATCGCTTGGCTGTAGGAGGGAGGGTGGAAAGAAGAAAAAGCGCCAGAATAACGAAGTTGGGTGCGTGCGAACGTCTAAACACAAACACGGCTCCGTTTTAACCGAGGATAGACAGTTGTGATTCATATGGCCTTTTTTTTTTTTTTTTTTTTTTTTATCCTTAACAACTGCAGGGTGGTTTACGGTTTGGAAAATCCGCTTTTCTCAACTAACGATAATAACATTTTAACGAATTTCAGTCAGTGACAAATTTCAGTCAGTTGATGAAACACACAAAAATAAATATTTTTCGTGCAAAAATGCATTAGCGCTCGTGATGTGTATCGTTCCAAACACACTGAGGAATAAAAAACGATTTTAGAGTTTAAAAAAATAATATCATTTTCTGGTGAATTTTTTTTAATTAAATAATCGTCTGCATGTATATGATCATTCGAAATTCTGTAATTTATATAGAACAGAATTTCGATATAATGAATGAATTTTAACAGAATGAATATTATATATATATATTTATATATATTCATTCAATAAACGACCTTAAAATTTTTAAAAAATTGGATGGGCCCTTATACAGGTTACCCATAAAATTTAGAATATATTGTCAAAACAAAACACTTAATAACAAACTTAAAAAAAAAAAAATTTTTTTAAACTTAGAATTAAAAACAATTTTTTTATTTATTTATTTTTTTTTTTTGAAGAATCTCATTTTCACTTTGAAATACAATTGCCTTTGCTTTCACCAGAACCTTCTTTTCAAACAATTTTATATTAATTATTAACTCATGAAAGAAATTAAATAAATACTATGCATAAAAAAGCTCATGAATTTTTTTTTTAAAATTTAACATATAAAAAGCTCATTAAAGAAGTTTAAATAAACAAATAAGAAACATTAAAATTGGTCAAGGACAAAAAATTGATCAAGGAAACGAAAAACTCCATTCTCCGAAACAATACAAATAATTTTAGTGTAAAAATGTTTTTTTCCTAGTTTCTTTTCCTTTTTCAATTCCTTCTATTAGCTCACACTCTCACTATATATATATATATCTTGTCAAATTTTCAATCGTTCATAAAATACTTTTATTCATCCACTCAAGTTCAAAGACATTTTTTTGAACTTGAATGACACTGGATGTTAATACAGTTTTTCTCAAATATTAATTCAGTAATTAAATTTAATTCATTCATTTTAGTTTTTTTAGATTTAAGTTGCATCTATCTACCCATAGATGGCGCCAGATAAACTTAAAAATATGAATTACAATTATTTATAAATGACTTTCTGCAAAATAATAAAAAAAAAAGTAGGAATTGACTTTAATTTTTTTTTTATATATATTACTTGTTTTTTCCAGTGGTGGCCGATTACAATTTTGATATGAATGGGAATCAGCTCATTTTTGAGTACTTTTCTCGTATGGTGACCTTGACACTTTTCAGGTGTGCGATGTATCGCCAAATATTATAAACAGACCCGAAAATATTATAAAGTAGTTTATCTTTCTTGCAGTTCTTTATAAGATAATAGTGTATATTGCACAATAATACTGTATACACTAATAGCAATAAAACTATTTTTTTAATTAATAGTATTAATTTATTTAATTTACATTTAATTTAATTTGTTTAATTTATATTTAATTTTATTTTATTTACTTAATTTATAATTTAATTTATTTTTTATTTATTTAATTTATTTATTTATTTGTTTAAACTGTATTAAAAATAATTAGTTAATTTAATAGAGTATAAACTAATAATGTAAAATTTCGAAATAATAACTATATATTATTTATTTATTATTTTTATATCTGCTTACTATATTATTTATTTATTTATATTTATTATTTTTATATCTACTTAATTTATAATTTAATTTATTTTTTATTTATTTAATTTATTTATTTATTTGTTTAAACTGTATTAAAAATAATTAGTTAATTCACTAATAGAGTATAAACTAATAATGTAAAATTTCCAAAATAATAACTATATATTATTTATTTATTTATTATTTTTATATCTGCTAAAAGAAGTTAATATTGAAAATATCCGCTTAACTAAAACTTATAATCCATTATTTATCCCTTTACAATGGTTATTTTAATTTTAAACTGGAGAGAATGGACAAGGGAATTTTAAACTTTATTATAAATTACAACTAATGATAGCATTATTAAAGTTTTTGAGTGCAAGTATACCTACGATTGAATGATATGTGTGCTTGAACCTGAATTTCTGGTTGTTCATTTATGTATCACAACGATCATGTACATCTGTAACCTATGCCTGACTATGATGCTAACTTGGAGTAAGTGCAAGAGTATTACCAGAGTAAGTACCGGAGTATTAACCATATGATAAGCGAGACGGCGAGCCTGAGCGATGAAAGGTGACATTAAATTCAAGGCCAGACCTATAATCGCGAGGTCGTCCTACTTATCATGACACTAATTATATATTCATTGTTTATTTAACAGAAATCATAACTGTTATAACTTCGAGTTGCCTATCTATAGGACCCTATAATTTTATTTAACCAGTCGAAAATGTACACTAATCGATGCTTACAAGCATAGATATAAACAAAATTAGTAGCTTACAATGCAAAATTAGTAGCTTATAAAAAATATAACTTCTTAGTACCAATTCTAAAGATCAGGGGTCGGCACAAAAATTCCCAATTGCTGAGTCGAATTTTTAGAAACATTTGAGAAATAAATTCAATGATTTTTATGGAACTCATATATCTATAAAAACAGTTTTTGCATTAAAATGTATTTTTAAATGATATCTCTATACTATAAATTTGCTTAGGAAAAAAGTTTTATATCCCATAAAAATAACACTATCAAATTAAAAGGTACCAAGGTATTATATAATGGCCTAATATAAGCAGAGGAAAATCACAAAAATGCAATAATATTCGTAAAACATTAGATCTTCTTTTTGGTTTGTTTGTTTAATCTAATGATAGAAAGGCTTCTATGAGATATTTTATAGATAATCCAAGATAGATTTTTATAAACCTGATAACATTTACTCAGCATGCTGGCAAAGAGCAGTAGTAACTATCTTTGCTACCGGATGTATTGTTGAAGCTTACGATTCGATTGCCACCTCAGCATTTAGCTTAATATTAATTCCTAGAATGCTAGAAAAATAAAAATGCTCGACTCCTGACTAAACCGACTCCCCACCTCTACTAAAGACATTCCATGCACGAAAAAAGTTTGCAAAGCAGATAACCCTTCAAACTCTTTAATCGACAGGACTTTAAATTTTAAACACTCAATTGAATGAAAATCTGGAAGACCTCGATTATTTCATTCGAATTCATTTTATAAAAATATTAATATTTCGATGAATAGTATGTGTTCTCTTTCCTAACTGCATCCTTTTCTTTTCCAGCCAATACGAACGAAGGACCAGGCCTGTGTGCTCTCCTTATCACTTGTTTCTCCTACCTCATCATCATCATCACTTTTCCCGTTTCGCTGCTCTTCTGTGTCAAGGTGAGTGGAAATCGATCAGATCGTAGGCCTGCTCCCTTGTGTGTCAAAATAATCTAATTTCGTTCCATTGATAATTGTTACATAAACATACAAAAAGTATTCTTATTCTATTATTAGCCAAACACGCGAGTAGATTGGTGTAGTATGTAATAGAATTTATTGTAGCAGAATCATAGACAACAGAAGTCGCCAAGCGATTGGCGTCACTTTTGGCGTGGATTTTCTATAAACATGGTCGAACCAAAACAATACCAGCATATCTTATTTTTTTTTTAAATTTCATTCGACTCATAACATAATCTTAATCATAACATACTAGAATCACTGGAAGCAGAATATCAGAATATATTTCCATTGTATTGAAACTCATTTATGTCCATTATTGGAAAAAAGCGAGTATTCAATTTGACTATGACTATTCAAGTTGGAAAATTTAAATACGTTTTGATTTCGGGTGTAATTTTTTTTATTTTTTGATAATTGGCATGCATCGACAAATTGACTTGACTTTACTTTGAGATTTATGCACGCGATAACTGCTTTATCTTAATTTATCCCATTGCTCTTAAGAAGAAATCAGAAAAAATAAATAGGTAAAAGATAATACGAATAAAAAAAGATCCTCAGATAATCAGTAGAGTTTGACTGTTTCCAAAAGTATTTTAGAAAAGCACCGAAATATAGTGTTGTGTAGAACTTCTGTCACTAAATAGCACAAAAAAAATACTTAATTTTCGTAGGAAATTAATTATTGATATACTATAGTTTTGTAATAAGATTTGTCGTTCATATCAAATAACCAAGAATAGGATAGCACTTTATATCCAAAAGCTTGTTTCAGCTTTTCTCTTTGTACGTCGTATTTAGTGCATTGAAATAAAATACATTCATTGGTTTTCGGTTTATAGCAACTTAAGCATAGTGGAGAAGATGTTAATCCAAATCTACTGCGTCTAACTTTAGAAGGATAGACCTTGATGCGAAATCATGAAATTAGTACTTCTTTTCGATTGATAGTACATCGTCAAAACATTTGTACCGATCTCGTTCATTTTTTGACATCTATTTGGTAGATTAATGTCATAGTGTTTTTACCCTCATAAATAAAAATGGTTGTTGCTTTTATCATTGTTACTGAAGTCAATGTATTTACTCGAATGTTTTATACTCTACGGGGGAAGGGTCATTTGGGAAAAACACTTTCTAGTATCGTCACCATAATAGTGCGATCGAAATACTAGGATGGAAATCTTAAAATAACAGTTTCGGTTTCACTCCGTCTTCTGAAGTGCACCTCAAAAAAAAAAAAAAAAAACTATATCAAGAATGACAAGAAGTGAATAAGAAACAAAACCATTTTGCACAAAATAAAAGCCATAACAGTATTCGCCACACGCAAATTGTCATGTGATTCGCAGAAACAAAATGAAATTGTGTAATGGAACTATCATAATATTCGCTATACCAAAAACTTGAAGCGCCTCACGTTCAGATACCTAAAAAAAGAAAAGAAAGAAATTGTTCAAGATCCAAAGTGTGCATAAGCTTCAACAACAAAACTTAAAATCAAAAGACAAACACATATAATATAAAAGTTGAACAGCTAGAACTAGGGTGATGATGGAGTGGACAAAAACAACCTTGATATTTTAAGAAAAGCTATTTTATGTACAAAATCAACATGCAATATAATAGTTCAGTAAAAGGGTTATCAGACTGAACATATAAAAAAACAAGTTTCTTATATTTGTTAATAAATACATTTTTTTTTCAAAAAAACATTACAAAAATGTGTGAAAACTTTCTGCAATTTGATTAAAATATCATCCTGAGGATAGCTATATCATGGAATAGGGGCACTCATTATGTCTAAGGAAATTACAAGAAGCCAAAAATCAGAAGTAACATTATAAAACAAATATTCGACATTGGTGCTGTTCTCACTATAGCGTCTCTTCCCGTCCTTTCACTTTTCTCGCCATCGGTTGCTATAGGAACATGTTACCATGCGACAAATGGCAGGTTTTCATTCCAGTTTGTCATATTGGCCCTCTTAGCTTAATGTATGGAATTTTGGCATCTGATTTATATTTTTCGGGATGAAATTGAATGCGTGGCTGTTGATGTGTGGAAAATATACAACGAGAAGGAAGATGTGTTTTGTTTATTGCTGTAAAACTTCATAACTATGCAATTGGCCAAATGATATGGCCATTAAGATTGTAATGTGAGAAGTTTCAGAGTGGGGACATTTTATACCGAATAATAAGCAGCGTAGAGAAGATGAATGGATTGTGTGCAAATTGATACTGTTAAAAAGGTTAATGATATTAAACAAAAACAATGGAAAGCAAGGCACTTGATTGCACAACAGTGACAAAACCGAATGAGTGAATCATCAACTACTTTTTTCAGCCACAAACTGGCGCCAAAAAAAAAAAGAAAAGAAAAGTCTTCCGCCGGATTCTTCTCTACTAGAAATGGATCTCATCTGACATAACCTGCTCCTAAAAGAGACCTCCGCTACAGAAACATTTCTGCGAAAAGATTTCATATCCTAAACACTTAATAAGCATCCATTTCCTTGCCACAGTTAGTTTTTACGATAAGTTTATACCGATTTTATTGTATTTTATTTTATAATTGGAGATATCATGTTCAACTTAAGCTGTATTTCCACCAGATACTATGATCATATGTTAGAAGCCTGAGTAGGCAAGAGATCAGGAATATGATTGGCTGATTTTCTGCAAACATGCCATCTTAGCATCTTGTGAAAATGAGTTTATGTGTGATACGAATAATTCAATGACAACAGGTAGGATGCTTTGAGACTTGAAAAACTGTTATCAAACAGACTAACTGTCCATGCAAGCTACTACGTTTCTAAAAGCAATGACTGCAATGCATGTATGTATTCTGTTGATTAAAATTATTTGTTTTTGAATTAAAAACAGAATAAATAGGCATATCACATGATGATAAAAATAATCTTAAGAACCGAAAGAATCACAAGACGAAACAATTATTTCCTACGAAATATTTTTTTTTTTATTTCTAGCCTACAGGTGCTTCAAATTTATTTTCTATATAATATTTTTCCTGAAAAACTTCTTAAAGATAAATGTCATGATTTATAATATGCAATTGGACTACGAAAGAGAAATTTTGTTAAAAATGTTAGACAATCTATCATTTTGTAATAAGATGAGTTTTGGGTATCAAGAGTTAACTATTAACTTGTGTCCTTTATTGATATTTTTTTTTCTCTAATGCAGTTGGCAATAGACCGTGATCTTTTATGTCATAAGGGCTGCACAGACGTTACTCATTTTATACTATCCAGGGGCGCGTGTAACTTGAAGAAAAGCCACCGATGCGGAGTAACAATGCCCCCGCAACGCTGTACGATCCTATTAGGATCGGGACCTACGCTTTAAAGTGGATTTCGAACCACTACAAACACCCATGGCACCGCCGGGATTCGAGCCCGATACCTGTGGTACCGAGCGCCAGGGCGCTAGTCACTCGGCCATCAGGCCCACCCTTTATTGAGATCTAATGATTAAATTGTAGAGAATCAAACTTAAATAAAAATATTACTATCTTTTAAAGAGTGATCCAAAAGACTTTAATTAATTTAACACTGATTGCCGGTCACCTGAGGATGTGTCGGTAATTATTTTCCCGCCATAGATATGGGTTCCCAGAAAAGCGACCTTTTTGACTTTAGCATATATGACTGAAAAGCGGTAATAAAAATAATTATGTGTATCATACTAATTACTTAGTAATATTTAGGTATTTGATAGTATATTTTGATTGCGCGCAAGAGCATTGAGACTAGAGTTAAAATGATTTCCAAAATGCCACATTACGCAATGTAAAAATGAAACAAAATAATGGAAATGAGAGACAGCCTGCATTATTTTTATATATCACTAATAAACATTTAATATAAATGGATTATAAGTTGATTACAATGATATTATTAAAGCTAACCTTGGGGAGGAATGAATGAATTCATCACTGTTATAACTCGCATCACTTAGGTACTCATCCGAAAACTCGGCCAACACATTTGCAATTTCATCATCTGTTACAGGATTATTAGATTGTATTGTTCTTTTTTGGGGAACGTGAAGGCCCTACTACTACATTTTTTATCCTCTTTACAATTCATATTTCAACATTTTTTATAACTAATCAAGCTATAAATTCGAAAACCACGTACCTTTATAACTAGCTTCTAACCTTTACTCCACGCAAATACGAGCAGACACAACTGACATGACATATAATGTCGATTGAAGTGGAGAATAAATATTAAGTCCCAACTCTTCCCGCGAACTCGTGACGGCCTATTGAGACGTCATCTACACCACGCGCTGGGCGTGATTCTTGGAACAATATCACGCGCTGGAACAATATCATTATTGAAGATAATGATATTGTTCGCATTTTATGGGAGAATAGTACTTACAATCGTTTCTCGGGCTGTTATTTTTCTTATATTATATATCACAGGAGAATAAATATATTAACTTAAATATAAACAATTAACTTTTTACCAACTTATTTTAATTTAAAGACAATTTCTAAAGCTCGACACGAGATGACGCCAGATGTCACCAGGTATTGCTGTGTGCAGAAAATGATTTTTGCTTAAATAAAAAGGATTATTAAGACAACCTAGATGATTATTGATTAACTCACGATCTTTGTTATTTTTATTATCTTATTTTTATTATTAATTTTTCCTTATTTATTCTTAAAAGCAATTGGATAAATTGAGATAAAGCACCTTACAAGTGCATAAATCTCAAAGCACCTCATCAAGACTAATAAAAATATTAACGCCATTTTTATCATAATTTTTGACTATGTACAAGATTAAAGATTATTAACTTAGTAAAATTAAATTAGAATGCTAAGTGTTATTGTTTTTAAATTGCATTGGAGTAGCACACAAATATTTTGCCATCTATAGCTACAACTGATTGAAGAAATATTTGAAACAGTTTCTCGACTGTGCTTTATTCAATTCCTTCTATTAGCTCACACTCTCCCTATATATATCTTGTTCAAATTTTCAATCCTCAATAAAATACATTTTATACATCCACTCAAGTTCAGGTACATTTTTTCTGAACTTGTAGTGGATGACACTGAATGTGAATACAGTTTATTCAAATGTTAATTCAGTAATTAAATTTAATTCAGTAATTTCATTTTTTTTTTAGATTTAAGTTGAATGTATCTAATAATAGATGGCGCCCGATAAACTTAAAAAAATGAATGAGAATTAATCATAAAGGACTTTCTGCAATAGAGTGAAAAAAAGGAGGAATTGACTTTAATTTTTTTTTATATTACTTGTTTATTATTATTTTTGGCTATATACAAGATTATTATCTTATTGAAAATAAATTAGAATGCTAAGTGTTATTGTTTTAAATTGCATTGGAGTACCATACAAATATTTTGCCATCTATAGCTGCAACTGATTGAAGAAATTTTGAAACTGTTTCTCGCCTCTGCTTTATTCATATATATTTATTGCAATTGTTTATTTATTGCTTTGTTGGTGCAAAGTGTATCACATATTGTGCAAAGGTGTAATAATGAATGTTGTTTGTGCTTTTCAGGTGGTGCAGGAGTACGAGCGCGCGGTCATCTTCCGGCTGGGCCGACTGATGAAGGGCGGGGCCAAAGGACCGGGTGAGTGGCTGCCTTCCAAAAATAGCATCCATCGATCCCTCCCTTTCCCGCTCCTCTCTTCTTTTTTTCTTCTTCTCGCTCTGCAATCTCCGCTTTTATTGTTTTCCAGCGAGGCTTTCCTTTTTTTATTTTATTTTCCTTTTTCACGGATTGCAACGAAAAGAAATTGAATTCTCTCCTCCACCAGTACAGGCACGACACGTGCGGCGACTGACCTACTTGCACTTGGGGACGGAGACGGTCACACGGCTTCTGGCGCCCCCGGGCAAAGCGGAATTTCGGCGGGACTTCTTTGAATGTTATTCTAAGTTGCCGCTTTAACGTTTGGCGTAACTTTAAACATTTTCAAAAGGAAAAAAAAAACATAGAAAGGAGTTTATTACCTGAGTTGTTTTTTTTTAACAAACAATACACAATAATATTCGTTTTTTGTTGTTTTTTTATCAATTAATATTTGGAGAGTAGGCCCCATTTAAAATTAACCTTATTATTCTACTGTGTATCATTATAAATGTCAGAAAAAAACAAAAAAAGCACAAGTGCAAATGAAAAAAATATGACGTCTGTCACTTGAGCGTTTGAGGAGATGCTTTGTTGCATTTCCAGTGAAAAAATGCGTACAGTAACGCCAATATCAGTGATAAACTGAGAATGAATTTAAACTAGAATATGCTACTCGAACATATTCGCTTTGTAATTGAAAAATATCTCTGTCTGCAAAAATATTATATATATATATCTATCTATGTATTTACAGAAAGATATATATATATATATATATATATATATATATACTTTTAACTATAAAGCGAATATGTTCGGATAGCAAATTGTTTAAATTCATTCTCAGTTTATTACTGAAAATGGCATTATTAACACGATGCATCTTTTCACTAGAAAGACAACAAAGCATCTACTCAAACGCCACAGTGACAGTTATCATTTTCTCATTTGTTTCTGTGACTGTTTTTGTATCTTTTTTCCCTGTATATATATATATATATGGAGCGTTGGGCTGGCAACCCGACCCTGTAAAAAGAAACTTCTCCTGTCTCGAAATCTACCAGTAGGCACACGGTCTTGACCAATCATGAATGAGCCAATGAAGAAGAAGATATACATTAGTGTATATATATAACTTTTCTTTTCTCTTTATTTGTAAGACCCTTGATGGCGTCTCCGGCTTTTTCCCGGGGTACTGGTGCCAATCCTGTTCGTGAAAAATAGTTGAATTCTTGTGATAAGCAGAGATGCACAGATTCGAATAGGCCACAAAATTTGGCCTCTGGCCCATACAAAATCTCGAAAATCATCTAGCATATGCACATATATTTCATTTCTTTAAATATAATAAAAAATAAATAGTATTATAAAATGAAACAACAACTCCTGCTCAGCTTAATGTTGGGTGACGTAAGTATTTAAGGATTTACAATCTTCCGAAAGACGATTTTAGACTCGCTCGTAAGAGAGATAATGTTTTTTTTTTTTAGTTCAAATTGCAATGTCCAGGAATTGAAGAACGTTTTGCAAAATGCAACAGCTTTAAGCAGATATGAACAGACTTGTGAAGGCCGAAATGTCGCACGCACGCGCAGAAAAATTAACTGAAAGATTATACAACTTATATATATTCCATTTCGTCATATAATATGAAATTTTTGACCAACATGAAAATAGATTTTGAAAAATATTTTTTTGTTAAATTACTCTTTAAAAAAAATCCAAATTTATAAAATAATAAGAAATGTAGCTTAAATATTTTAACTGTGTCTAGAGTCATACAACTTGCTACTATACGTTATTTAACTCTAAACATATTTTGAAGTTTTAGATCAACCCAGTTGTTATAGTGAACTAAGAAAATTCTGTTCAAAATCCGACAAACGAATCCGAACTGACAATTTCCATATTTATGCAAGAAAAGGAAAATCAATAGTGACGAAAAAGTCCCTTATAACATTATAAAACCATAAGCTGTAATCTCCTTTCGCTGCATTTCAGAAAGAGAGCTGATTCCGTTGATTTTGTAGAGAGTACGAATCCCCAACTGCCTCGCCCCCGCCTCGATGGCATTCGTTCAAAATGTGTGATGGCCGCAAGAATTCTAATATCTTCGAAGAAATTTCATGTTTTCAGTCAAATGGACACGGCTGTTGTATGAGTGAGATGCTACTGCCGAGTCGCATTTACTTCAAACTTTGGATTTTTGTACATTTTTATAACAATTGGCACGCTTAAATATATATCAGTACCCACACACATACGATAATCACGATCCTTATGCTCTTCGCCTCGCCGTCTCCATTAATTCAAAAAAGTTCCCGCCAAATTGTGGCGCCATCTCTCGACATCCACGAACACTAAAGCAACGAATATTTCCACCCGACGCCATCATCACTTTTGGTTAATTACATGTGTTTTATGTATATTAGGATTTACAACAGCCAGCTCAAGTATGAGTTGAAATCAAATAATTTTTCTGAGCTAACAGCATATCACTGAGTTAAAAAAAAGAACTGTGTTAGAGCAGAAAATGTGTAACTGAGTTTCGCCTCTGGCGATATTTGTGGTACACTTTTCAAATGAATTAGTTGCTACTTTCTCTTCTATGCCATTGCAACTACCACAATTTTAAGCATATGCATATCTAAATCTAGAGACAGTATGGCGAAATGATTTTATTACAACATCCATTTAAACTTATCAGCCATACCAAAATCTAAATACAATTTATTTTGAGTAAATTATTCCTTTTTTTTTTAATTTTTAATACTACTAATTTACCAATTTCACGTACTTCTTAACTAACGCCACCTATTAGAGTTATAGGGACTTTCGGGAGTTGTGGGGGTTTTTTTCGAATATTTGGTGAACATTAATCTGACCCTTATACTCGCTCCCCGTTGGGCGCCAATTTGTAGTGCAACATGACTTAAATAACTTATCATTGAAGTGGGACAAAACATCACATGATATGCATTTATGATATAGCGCAAAAAAATCCCAACTAAATGGAAAATATAACATATTCTGGGAGGGGGTGGGAGTGTTAATGTAACTATGTGTTCACTAACAAGTACAAATGTCAGACTAAAAGCCTTGTTACATGTACATCTTCTAGACCAGGAGTCTTCAAACTATTGCCCGCCAGTGTCATCAATCCGGCCACGACAGTAAATAGCTTATTGTTGCTGTAATAAGTTGGATAAAAAAACACAGAAGGATAATAACTCGGTTTTTATTTACTAGCTAGGTAAACCTTAATGACAAGCATAATACGCAGAAAATTTAACTTAAGCATAACAAATAATTGAAATGAATCCCACTAACATTATAAACTAGTGAACATCCAGCAATTACCCTCAGTAGTTATGTTGGAGTAAAGAGTATCGCATATGTATATATATCGATGTTTGGAATGTATATATCCTGAATCAAACATATGACTTTTATCCTGAAAATCCCCTCAGTAACGGAAAAGCTAAATTAACGCGAATGAAACAGCTGGGTATCCACTTGTAAAAAAAATATTAAAGAGATTTATGTTATTGTCATTTTTCACTTACAGTAGTTTGTAGTTAGCAAGCGTATGCTCGCTCAGAGCGCGTACTCGGCGATTAATCTACAAATTGCAGATAATTGCAGAAAAATTAAAACGGTTTTGGCCCTTGGTACTTACTGGAGTAAACAGTATGGTCCTAAGGCTGGAAAGTTTGGAGACCCCTGGTCTAGTCCATCATTTATCCTCCTTAGCTCAATTGTACAAAGTATTATATCACCCATTTCACGGGAACCAGTGAGAACAGTGTGATTTATAGGTGCATGGTTTTTATCCCCAGCAAGCAAAATCATATACAGATTGTATATAAAATTGTAAGAAGGATTAGGATAAAAAAAAAATTATATATACATTGTGTACAAAAGGTATATGAAAATGTCAGAAGGTATACAAAATATGTATTGGTACTAGTTGATGAAAAAAAAACCTGGATGAAGTTATAGATAAAAATAAAAAACACTTTTGCAGAAGGACGAATTAATAACTAATATTATGATGAAAAATATTTCCCTTCTAATTATGCTGAAAAAATATACGTTATTATGGTAAAAAAGACTAATGAAGTTATAATTGAGAATATAAAAGGTTTTGCAGAAGGACTAATTAATAATTAATTAACTACGATACTGATCAAAATTTTCATGTTTCCAGTAAATATGAAGACGGCAAATCTGTCTAATATGTCTAATTTTTTCGAGCCAAATATAAAGGTACTCCCTAAGGCATTATGGAATATAGGTGTGAAATTACTGTAATTGCCTCTGAAACCGAAGGCACTTATTATTAGACCGTGCATTATTTTTCTTTTAATTATCAGCATTTTAAAAACAAAAACTGCATAACATATTTTATTTTTGTGTTTTATTATAAATATTTTTATATCCAAAGACAGAACTAACTGCATGATGTGTATCGTATTTCATATACCTTTCTATCACATTTTGCATATCGTTTTGAGTCATTTTTTGTATACCTTTTTTTGTATATCCTGTATCATTTTATGTATACCTTTTTGTATATAATGTATGTTTAGCGATAATTCGTATTCAAATGTTCGAGTTCCTACCTTTGTCCATAACTTTTATGTTTCTTTCTTTATGATTAGAAGATTGTTTATTCTTCGTTTTCCCAAAGTTGCTGTCAACGTTAGTGGGAAAACATTGTTAGAGGATGGTTTTATAGAATTGGGTGTTATGAGCCCAATGTTTTTTACTTGATTATGAAAATTTAATATTTTTTTTTAAAATATATATACAAAAAAAAACATTTATTTAACGACGATAACTTAAAACTTATAAATATTTTTCAGTTAGAATTAAAAAGATTAATTTAAGTAAAATCGATTCATTGCACCTAAAAATAATATTTGCTAATTTTGAGTTTAAAAAAAAAATCTCCTTTTCATATAATGCTCAAATAAAACAAGGATACTAAGGTATTTAATATTGAAAACGGTCGATTTTGCTGCAACCAAAGGATAAATAAAGTATATCTGTGTTGTTTCTTGTATTGGAACTGATCGCGCTTCATTTTTTTCAGGTATTTTCTTCATCATCCCCTGCATCGACACCTACTGCAAGGTGGATCTTCGAACTGTCTCCTTCGATGTACCCCCACAAGAGGTGTGTTACTTTCTTTTTCTCTGTAGGAATGTTTGTAATAATACGTAAATTAGCAATAAAACTCTTATTAGCACACTGAATACTAACTTAAGGACAAGAATAAGCATGATAAATTTGGGGAGTCGGAAAATTCTTACATTAGGCTTGAAATGGGATAGAAGAGCATTAAAATCCTTCAGGTACTATACCCATGCTATATTCTAGTAGTAAAATATGGCTGCGATGTAATAGACGTAATAGTCCTCAATAGTGCATCTTGGGAATGCTGAATCTGCTACATATCTGCCTGTCCAGGGGAAAATGGTCAGAAGTACCCGGTGCTGAAGTTGCCCCGTTGTCTTGTGTTTCAAAGGTCCCAGATGGAACAACAACAAAAATAGTTATTAGTTAAACTATGTTATTGTTATAGTTAAATTGTTATTAGTTGTTATTGTTATAATTAAACAATATTGAAACAATAGTAACAAACAACAATAATGAAACCACTGTTAACAACAATAAACAACAATAACGAGCAACAATAATAAAAACCACATTAACAACAATAAACAATAGTAACTAGCAACAATAATGAATACTAATATATGATTAAATAAATATCGATGTGCTTCCAAAAGTGCTCAAAATTATACATAAGGAATTCAAGTTAAATATCAACATGCATACTTCTTTTGCAATATTATTTTGATTCCTTTTCTCATTCATATTTGCATGATAAAAAATTAAAATTAAATCCTTTAGATAAATATCTAATCCTATAAAATTAAAAGCTTATTCGATTGATAAATATCTTTCATTGATAACTCAATAATCACTCATTGGAATTTTGCTATAATATACTATATGCCTGAATGACACCATGAGACTGAATGATACAGATTCAAAAAGAAAATCAATTTGTTTAAAACTGCTTTTGTGAGTTGCAAAATAAAAAACGCATACTTATGTAAAAAGTGTGATTTTATTACTTCCGAAATCAAGCAAAAGCAATCAGAAAATTAATTCATATTTTGCACATTTATAAACTGCCTTTTAAAAAAAATTAAATCAACTGCGAGTAAAAGCTGCCGCTGTAGCAAGTAGAAGCTGCAATAAGTAGAATCTGCAGCTGAAGAACAAAAACGCATTTTGTTTAGCTCCTCATTCCTGGAAAGACTTATGCATTTTATAATTAGCGTGCAAATCTTATGCAACGATATAATTTTTGTGTAAGCAGCTTGAAAATTGCTTAAAACGGGTTGCGGTAAACAATGAACACCAAATTCAGTGGAAGAGTGATTCGTAAATATATGTATATATATATATATGAGTAATAAGATAACACGGATGGCGTGATTGTATATAAAGTGCTTGCAGTTAGCGCGCGGAGTGCAAGATTATACTGAAAATAAAGATGAAGGTGATATTAAAAATATTTAGGTAAAAATCTAGAATCCTGTACCCTTTGCGCCAAATGCATCGCCAGGATGCAAAGTCGCCAAGTAAACAAACAAACTGGCTGCCGAAGTTAATTGTCGTTGTAAAACGCTATTTCGCCAAACTCCATCTCTAAAAATCGCTATTACGCCAATATCAGTAGCTAAACAGCTATTACATTAAATTGTAATCTCTTAAATTGCTTTTATACCGAATTTTATCCCTTTAATGACAAATATTATCACTATCCTGTCAAAATTTTGTTCTTGAAATACTTTTACATCAAAATTTATCGTTTATCGACAAATGTTTTCACAAAAGTGAAATTTTATTTTTAAATTTCTTTTATCCCAAACATTATTGCTTTATCACCAAATTTTATTCCTAATATGCTTTTCTGCCAAATGTTATCACATTAACACCAAATTTTATCTAATATGCTTTTCTGCCAAAACACCAAATTTTAGCATTATTATGCCCAAAAATTTATGTCTAAAGTGCCTTTACGCCAAATTATATCGCTTTGTCCCCAAACTTTTACAGCTATTATAGAAAAATTTTAATGATTTTGCTTTTACGCCAAATGTTATGGCTTTCACGCCAAAATATATCACTTTGCTAACATTTTATTCCTAAATTACTTTTATTCAAATTTTTATCGCTTTAACGCCAAATTATTATGTGGAATTTTGTTTTACTAACTCACAAAAATGTATCATTTTAACAATTATAATAATTCACTATTAAGATAAAATTATACGCTAATATGCAAAAAAAAAAAAAATTCTGTATGTCAAAAAATATTTCAAATTGTTTACAATACCATATTAGAATGATAAAACAATATTGATAAAGAAATGAAAAAAAAAAAGAAACCACAAAATAACTTACAATGATTAACTGAAAAGAATAACTTACAGTGATTAACTGAAAAAATAACTTACATTTTATTCTGATGTATCACTTGAGTCGAATATTATCTTTTATTGCTCTTGAAGCCTGACCTTGCATAGCCAAATTAATGAAAACAAGAACAACATAATACGTTCCAAAGACTTTTTCTTCCGTGAAATAACGGAATATTCTAAAATAAAAAGTTATATTTTTCCTCGCGAATTCAAGTAACGGTTGCCACAAAACTTTAACTAAGTCAACAGCAATAAAAAGAAGCATCACTAAACAGCAGAATAATTTAATATATTCGAGTGGCATTTTCGTTGTGAACTGACGTTGTAAAAATAAAAAGCAATATTTGTTCGCTTGAATTCAAATAACGGTTTTCATAAACCTTAACTATATCAACAGCATTAAAAAGAAAATAATTATTCGATATTAAAATATAAGTTATTAATAAAATAAAAAATCGTTTTTCTTGTTTGTTTCGTATTTGCATGATTGGCAACATCATAAAAAATTTTGTTTGCATCAGTGTCCGAAGTACGTTATAAGAACAATCTCGGAATAACCAATAATTTATCGGAATAATTATTTAAAAGAATACTTATTTCTGTTCTTATTTACTGTAAACAAAAATTCTGCAAATGACAATCAAAGTAGCAATAAAATAGTCATTAGTCAATAGTCTCTAATTACAATATTGTAACCCTAAAGAAATTGGCGAAATATTCAGGGTTGCAACATTAGCGACTTCCTCAGGGATACAGTATTCTAGATTTTTAACCTAAAACGATACCAGTATCACAAATCACAGAAAAATTTAATACGTTCCAGCCGCCTTTTTCTTCCGTGAACTAACAATCTAAAATTAAAAAAATTAGATTTTTCCGTGAATTCAAATTGGCACAAAATTTTAATTACGTTAATAGCATTAAAAAAAAATATCATAAAACCGGAGATAAATTGAATGCGTTCGAGGAGCGTTTTCGCCGTGAACTAACGTTCTGAAAATTAAAAGTAAAATTTTTCGCATGAATTCAAATGAATGTTGTTACAAAACCTTAACCGTTTCAACAGCATTAAAAACAAAATAATTATCTGATATCAAATATAAGTTATTGATAAAGTAAATAATCGTTTTTGTTTTTTGTTTCGTATTTTTATGAGTAGCAACATCATAAAAAAAATTTTATATTCTGTATCAGTAGCCGACATGTGCTATAAAAACAATCTCAGAATAATTATTTAAAAGAATATATATTTCTGTTCTTAATTACTTTTAAAAAAATTCTGCAAATAATAATCAAAGTTGCAATAAAATAGTCATTATGTCGTTCAGAAAAAGAAGTTTATCCCGTTTAAGGCATCTCACCAATCAGTGACAATTGGCAATAGAGTGATCAAACAGGTTACATTTAAAACATTGGACCCTTTGCATTTGATGGGGGTTGGGAATTTTACTTTTGGACCGACAAATAGTATACTTTTGATAACTTGAAAATTTCATTAACTTGACCGACTGTGTTTAGTTCCACCACAAAGATGGCAAAAGAGTCTTGAAAATATTTTAAAGTGTTAAAACGTTTAAATTGAGTGACTTTAAAAAAGAAAAACTATCTCCGATTACTTGTCCTTAGATATGTTCTTTCTGGGTGTTGGCAAGTAAACTTTTTATAACCTTTTAATATTTTAACCTTCAGCGGCTTTTTTTCATTCAGTTTTTCACAGTTTTAGTTTATGAGATGAGATAATTAGTAATTTTTCTATCTCTTATCTTTCAAAGAATATTTTAACGTAATCTTTGACAAGTTTGTTATTGGTTTCAAGAAAAAGTACAGTTTCCTGTAAATCCTGTATTTAAAAAAGTTAGATATATAATAAAAGAAAATATTAATTGCTAACTCTAAAAGCATTTTCATTTTTAAATGTGTTTATGCTTTTTCACCCATCTAGTAATTTTTAGTTTATTTAATTTTACTTATGACACCAATTAAGAGAACTACTAACAACACCAACGGTAGCAGATTTTCTTTGAACACTTTCAATGATTTTGAATACCATATTAAAAACTGTGTCATGGGATTGAATATCATCTCTTTTTCTTTTGTGTTAACTTTCAACAAGTTGATGCATCTAAAAAATTCAATATAAACTTCTTTTTTTTTTAATTACATTCCTTCTGTATAATTTCTTTATTTTTAATTAAATGTCTATGGCATAACTTCTTTTAAAAAATATTATTAAATGATTCTAATTTCTCAAAGGCACTTTCTGACAGTTTTTCATTTGACTTGATCCAAACCAAAATTCTTTCAAAACGGATATCTGTATTTAATATTGCATTGAATTCAACTGAAATTTTCCCCTTGGAAAAGACATTGAAAGAAAATTTGAGAATAAATTATCATAAATAAATTCCACGGAGATATTGCTTTTTAATCATCCTCTTTTATTCTTTTGGCAGTCACTCGCTGTTCATGGCTGCAGCAATTGATATTCTTTTTCTGACAACAGCTAATTTTTTTTTTTCTTGAAATACGTTGTTTTTGTGATATTCAAATTTTTGTGGTTTCTTTCACCAAGACTTTCTGGAACTCTATTATAGAGCAGAAATTTGTAATGTATTTTCAAACAATGCATTTATGTAAATTTATCTTTTCGTTGTCGTAAATATTTTACTTGTGTTTAAATTAAAATAAAGAAAACAATTTTAATTAATATTATATATTATTTATTTTTACCATTCAACTCTTTGAAATACTAGAATCTGTTTGGTGCCCCTGCTTGGCTAAAAATGGCTCTTATCCATCTAAAACACAGCCTACCTACCTTCATCTTAAGAATAAACACAAAAACCATCTTGTTTTTTTAGATAAATAGTTTAAGAATAGATACAAAAACCATCTAGATACAAAAACCATCTTTTTAACAATCTAATTTCTAATATTTAGAATGGTAGAATCAGAATAAAAACAGTCAGTTTTAAATACTAATTTTCCAAAACTTGTAAGTCAATTTAAATTTAGAATGCATTGTGCTTATTTGCAATCTTTTTTATTATTATTCTTGTTAAATGTGCTTTTAATTGAGTATTTGTTGTTTTCTTCTTGCGAAAAAAAAATAATTCTTGCTAAAAAAAAAAAAAAAAAAAAAAGAGGTAAAAAACCCTGCAAAATTAGTTATACATTTCTGTAAGGAATGTTCTATGGAATACGAATAGAATTTGGAGGCTCCTCGAAATCATGCATAACTGGCATTGAAAGTTTGCGATGCCTCTCCCATCCCCAAACATGCTCAATCGGATACAAGTCCGGAGAACGTGTTGGCCAAGCCATACGCGAAATATTCTCCTCGTATTCAATAAGTACATCTACAAAAGACACACGTCTCATTCGCTCACCATGAATGACGAAGAACGAAACTCAAAATCTGTAACATAATGAAAGGGATGAAATTTAATAGACAGCACTATTTGACGATGTTGACATGGGGAGATACGAATATTATCAACGATTCGTGTCGTTTCATTTAAAGCTAAAGATAAGACTCAACTACAGAAAATCAAACACTTCTGATTTTTATTCATGGATGTAAAATATTCATGAGTAAGTTCTTCATCATAAATTTATAACTCACTTTATTTTTCATGTTTTTTTTTTAATTAATTTTTAGTTTCAAAACAATTTAATTTAATGAATTAATACACATAATAGTTTTATATAAAGAATCTCAACAGCTAATGCAAAACAATCTAACAATGGTTAAAAATAAAAACAATAAATGCAAGCTATAACACCACTAGAAGCAAAGTATCAAAAATGAAAACAAAAGCTAAAACTCTGCCTGGAAAAATTTATTTATGCATAAAAATTATGATCCATTTTGTGGATAAAAGCGCATACAGGCATAAAACAGCGCATGATACCATTTCCCATTAATACTTTTTCATCTATAAAAAATGTCTGCCATCCTCCGATGGCCTGAATAATAAAAAATAAATTAATTAAAATTATTATTTAATTAATGGCTAATAAGATTTTTTTCGTGACTTTTTGGCTTGGCACCAGATAAATATTAAATGAAATGGTGATTGTTTAATACCATATATCAAATTTCGTTCAATAAATTACTGTTACAAAACTTTCTTTAATGAGTGATTCGTATCGTTTGTTTTTTAAATGAATGATTTATCGTCCGGTACTAATGAAAATATTGGTTTTCCATCACTCCATCTCTATGAGAGATGGAGTGATTTATATGATTGGAATGAATTATATAGATTCAATCCATCGTTAGAACAGTGGTTAGATAAGCATCGGATTTAGTTTAGTACAACAAGTTACCGGTACATGTGTTTTTATAATGAATGATTCATATCGAGTGTACTAATAAATTGATTAGAATTATTTGAAAGAATTATAGATATTCGGTAGCGTCTAGAACAATATAGTCAATAACGACCGCGTAATGGGCCATTCAACAAGTGAGGGACATGTGTAATTGTTCGATAAATTACTGGTGCGAGACTTCCTTTTAACGAGTGATTTCTATCGTTTATTTTGAGTGAATGATTCGTATCGTTCATAATGATGAAAAGGTTCGTATCGTTTGTAGTGATGAAAACATTGGTATATTTCGTGGAAATGGGATGATTTTGTATGATTTGTATGATTGGAATAAATCATATGGATTCAAACCATCATTACAACAGTGATTAAATAGAAGTATTGGGGTTAGTGCAATAAGTTACTGGTTGAGTTGAGTTTCGAGTACTGCCTAGAACACTAGTAAATAAGGACTGCTTGATGAGCCATTCAGCAAATAAGGGACATGCGTTATTGTTCCATAAATTACTGATGCGAGACTTTCTTTAATGTGTGATTCGTATCGTTTGTTTAGAGTGAATGATTCGTATCATTCATATTGATAAAAAAAGGTTTGTATCGTTTGTACTGATGAAAATTTGATATCTTTCGTAGAGATGGGGTGATTTGTATGATTAGAATGAATCGTATGGATTCAATCCATTGTTAGAACAATGGTTAGATAAGTATCCTATTTAGTATAATAATACCGGTAAATCTTTTTTATAATAAATTATTCGTATCGAATTGATCAATTGAATCGAATTATTTCAATGAATTATAGATATTCGAATATTGTCTAGAACAATAGTAAATAGTCACCTCGCGATGGGCCATTCAACAAGTGAGGGCATGCGTTATTGTTCAATTAATTACTGGTGCGAGACTTTTTAATGAGTAATTCCTATCGTTTGAGTGAATGATTCGTATCGTTCATAATGATGAAAAAAATTCCGTATCGTTTATACTGATGAAAAGATTCGTACCATTTGTACTGATCGGGTTTTGAACAATAAATTGGCCGGTGTCTTTTTTTTTTTATAATGAATGATTCATATCCAAAGTAGTGATAAATTGATTCGAATTTTTTGAACGAATTACTGCTATTCGAGTAGTGTCTAGAACAATAGTAAATAATAACCGCCTGACGGGCCATTCAATAAGTGAGGAACACGCGTTATTGTTGTGTGAAACTGAACACTCTCTTTATTGTGATCTGAGTCACCTTTCTTTTCTCTTTTTCCTTGCTTCACATGTGCAGACGAAACGGAAATCCAGGGACATGGCCTGGGTAATATGAGCATGTTCATGAGACGTTCTTTTCTTCCCAGTGTTAAACTCCCCTCTCCATCCCTTCTTTGCTTTTTGCCATTTTTTTTTTTTTTTTTCTTGACTATCGCTTGCATGTTGCATGTCTGTGTGTTCTGTCTATTCGAATTTTTAATGATAAAAATCAGTAACAGTAGATAGTATTTTTTATTAGGATGAAAAGAAATATATTGATTAAAAAGTTTTATCAAAATGAAGCATATGTGGTAGTATTTTCGTTTGTTTTAAGTAGAAGATTCAAAATATTCATCTCATGTTACAGAACAAAATTTACATAATATGCGTTAAAATTAAATAAATGCAGAAAATTCATCTTGTGTTAATTTTCCTATAAAAAAGTGATATTATAGAAAATTTGTTTGGAAAAACTTTTTCATTTAAGAACAATAAAAACACAAAAACTGATCTAATTTTAGTTTATTAATAATGTAAAAATTTAAATATTAGAAAAGTAATTTATTCAATGTTTTCTCAGTTATTGTAAGCTATAAAATTAAAACGTCTTTTATGAATTTAAATGCCTTGATATTCCAAAACATTAAAGAAAAAAATCAGAAAAATTGTGATTCTTTTAACAAAAGTAAGTAAATTTTATACAAACTATGCATTATACTTAAAAAATAATGCTCTTAAGAATATAAGCAAATTAGTTTAGCTGCTTACATTTAATACCACTGGACAGTGATCGAAAACATTCTTTGTGGCAAAATAGTTTATTGTAAGGCCATTTGTATTTCACAGACTATGGAATGCATTTCTAAGAGCAGAATCAACTTCTACAAGGTACTTACGAAGAAGACCTAGAGCTACAAGTGCAACAAATGACCCTCTATTCTCAGCTAAATGCAAAGAGGAAAAGAACTGTTATATCAACTTGCTTCAGATTTATCTTGTAGTAACAACCGACGGTATCCATATATTATGCACAGGCTGGTATGCACATTAAATGTTCGCAGAAGAATTCACAAATGTGATTTGTATACAAGACGTCCAGCATTGAGTGCACTCCTCACATCATGCCACCTAAATTAAAGGTTTAATTAATTTGCAGGCAGACATGTCAAGTGTGGAGAGCAAGTCGATGGACTATATGATAATTTACTACGAGTTCAGATTTTGTTCGCAAATTCATTCAAGATTTCAGGTCTAGCTGGAACTGGAAACCCTCTGTTACCCCCTGTCATATTCATGAAAAGATCAATTTGGTGCATCTAATGTAAGATGGTGGGTAGGTATCCTCTACCACACTGATATATATAGAGTCCAAAGAGGCAATGCTATTGGTTAGTAACATAAAAGGACATTCTTGATACAATTGTTCATCTTTACTAGGTTCAATTTGTGATTTATTCATCCTGCAAGTACGATGACTCTAAAAACACAGAACTCGGTTTGTGGAAAATTACCTTCGTGAGAAGACTGCATATGTGTTGACCAGCACTTCTAGAGCACCTCCATATGTGTGCTCCAGACTTGAACCCAATTTAGCATGTTTGGGAGATTCTAGGGAAACATATTTGTGTACTTAACCCCCTCCTCCTTCAGAGTCTTCCAACTCGATACAACAATGAGCTTTGCTGCCAACTGAGTTAATAATCACGAACTTTTGAACATAGAGCATTGTTATCGTGCATTGTATAGTTTTAAGATGTGATCAAGTAATAATAATAAGCCTTTTTCTTTGTGTGCTTAATTTGAGAAGAACTATTTGATTAATTTTTATTACCAAATTTCATTAAATTTCAAATAGAAATTTATTTTTCTTTTAACTTGTGTATATACTAAATATCAATAACTCTCCCTGTAGCTAACGATAATGTTACAGTAAGTGTATGCAGCTCTCTGCCTTTAAAATATGTGCATCCTAATTTAAACTATTTCTTAAACTCTACTACTGGAATTTTTTATAACGAAGAACAAGAGCATGAATAGGCGAAGAAAAAAATTTTAAATTTCTCCAAGGGGAAAGAAATTTAACTGTTAGATCACTATGGAAAGCTATTTCACTTATCATGAGAATTTTTTATATATAATTTTACCACAATTTGGAACTGCTTTTAGAAGAAAAAAGAAAAACTTAGTGACATGACTTTTTATATATAAATCAGTCTATTTTGGGAGCACATTTTCGGTATAGCAAATGATATATAGGACATAGTGCACAAACGGGTAAACACACTTGTCTCAAATACTTGCAAATTCGATGACTATCCATAAATGAGATGCCAAGATTCAAGATTTTACGCATATGTAAAAGCTAATAGATTTGTAATGTAGGCAATACTAATCTGTCTTTCACATTTTTTTTACCTGGTGGAGGCATAGATTTTTGTGAGTGGTTCATAATCTGCGTTAAATTGTAGGTCCTGGCCTATTAACCTAAAATGTGCACAAAAATGACCGTAGAGCGACAAACCAAACCAAATTCCCATTTTTTTAATTGTAGTGAAACTCAATTTCAGTCATTTAAATTTTTTGCCCTGAAGCTAGAACTCCTTTAGAGGGGAACGTAGAATTCAAAACTATAATGAAGATGTGCAGACCAGGTGAAAAATAACACCTATTGTGTTTTGAGTGCATCCGTTAAAATTCGGCATTGAATATGTTCCACGTCTTGAAGGGTTTGATTTGGTTTCCCCCTCTACGACCATTTGTGCACACTTTGGTCTAATTAGACCTGGACCCATAGTTTAACCAAACCACCGATTCCGAACCACTAGAAAACATCCATGCCACCACCATGATTCGAACCTGAGGTTTGTGTCTTTGTACTTTGAACTGAAAATTGAACAGCGACAATAACAAATTACAGGGAACATATTCTTTTACACATTACATAATTGACTTCAACACATTTGCTTTCATGAAGCTTACAATGATGGTACAAAAATGAATTGACAGAAAAATAAAATGAATAAAAGGACAACTTTAGTACCATAAATGCTTACTAGAAACATTGACGATCAGATGACGATTTTAACCAGTTGATGAGCCCATCTGTAAAACATATTTTACGTTAAAAAGTAATTAAAAAAGTAAATCACAGTTGTTAAAATCCAAAACAAATTTGATACAGTCATTTTGTATAATTCAGCAATTTAACATTCAAACTTTAGTAACTGTTTATTGAAAGAAAGGAAAACTGAAACAAAAGAATAAAGATTAAAATATTGCTAATTTTAATCTTTTGCATCGACAACGGACTCCTAATTGTACCGATAGCTAGCTTTTTCGATCTTTTCCTAAATTTTAATTATTTTATTTTATTTATTACTACTCATTAATTTAGGCAACTACATTGAATGCAAATATTTTAACTAATTTAAGATGTGGAGGTTTGTGGTTCTTAAAACCACCTTGGAACTCCGTAACCGACACGCCAGTTGCCCGTTGCCCCCTGTTTATTGTTATTGAGATAATTCGTGAAAATAGAGTTTGATTTTTAAACTAATGAAGCTTCAAAAATTTTCGTTTAGTTACCCGGCGAACTCACATTTTTTCGTTTAAGCACAATTTTTCGAAACAAACTAAAATCATTATTTTAAGTTTTCCGTTTATTTTTCAGTGCGTCAGGTTTTCTTTTCCCCGACCACATCGACAAGATGAACTGCATAACATTGAGTGCATTTAAAAAGCATTTAAAAAATTATAAAATTTTTATGTAAATCTTTTTTTTTTTTTGAAATACATTACGCTTCAACCAGCTGCCACTTGACGAAAATAAAAGTTTCATATCGTTTTTCCTTGTGTAACATTTTCAAACACCTGAAACTGTTTTTAAAAATATTCTATGTTAAAATAAGTTTGGAAATTGTTACATACAATGAAATTAGTACAATAGAAATAATGTTATAATATTGTGATTATACAGTAATGACTTCATATAGTAGAATTAAAAATTTATAGTCAGAAGATTTTTTACTTTTAATACACTTTTCTTATGGGAGAATATATGTTGAGCATGATTTAATTACATTGAATGTAAAACTTAAACAATGGCTTTTTATCATGAAATTCGGAAACAGAAACAGTAGAACCGTGTCACTATCTATCTATATATCAATTGGTGTTTACAAATCTCTTGTAACACTGAAACGACTCCCATTTGTAAAGAGGACGGAACTGTATTGATGAGATGTTCAGTCTTTGTGATCTTTATATCAGTTCAAATGGTACTGCCAATGCATAGTGATCCTTGTAATACAGCATTCAAAAAACAATAAGCGAATAGCCATCTGGCCACAGTAATAGCTTCTGGTCACAGTAAAAGTTCGATTATTGACCGATGTATACTTCTGTCACGTCGATCTCTTTTTGCCTGCGGAATGTTATATCAATCATCTATTGACGTTGGTTTTCTTGGGCGGCCACCACCTACTCGAAAGATCGTACTATCGTATCGTTCTACTTTATGATTTAGTAGGATTTCCAATATTGCTGCTATTGGTCCATCAGTGTCCTTGACATTCCATTATCCTTGGGAACTGTCGTCTGTAGAAGTAAAGGAAGAATCAGCCAGCGTTGCTGTTGAAGTCATCTCTTCTGTAATGCTGCGTAAATGATGTCTATCTATGCTGTTTCTAGTTATATGGCATCCTTGAAAAACTGAATTCAGTTTCTTGCTTTGATCACACCCAAAAACAAACGTCCATTGTACAGGGAAAGAAAAAAGCACTACAGAAAAATTAACAAAACTCCTTAAAAGTCGTTGCCTGAATGGAATAAAACAAATTTAATTTGCCAAAAACATCATATCAGAATCCATGACATAGGACATAGAAAAACTTTTACATTAATTGATTTGAAACTTTTGTTTTTCTTCCTATATTTTTAGTGTTACTAAAAGAGATTCTTTAATTTCAGATCCCTGTCCAAGGACAGCGTGACGGTGGCTGTGGACGCGGTGGTGTACTACCGCATCAGCAACGCCACCATTGCCGTGTCCAACGTGGAGGACCCATGGGCCACTCGGACACGCCTGCTGGCGCCACCACGCTGCGCAAATCCCAGGCACAAAGAACCTCTCGGAGATACTCCGGAGCGTGAATCCATCAGCCACGTCATGTGCAGGTCTCATTTTGCTTTATTATTTCTTCATTTATTGACTGTTTGTTAAAAGATTTTCATTTTTGAAAATTTAATTCTAGTTCTTTTAACAATTAAAAATATTAAACTCGAATTTGAATCTTCCATATTAAAAGTTTTTGAAAATTTCCAATTGTAGAATATCATTATTATTTTAGCAAATTATAGTTTGTGATTCTTCACATCTTTGATTTGTGTTTTTTGTTCGCGTTAATATGCTTTTTCATAAATTGGCATTGCTTTGAAGAACAATTCTAATTTGCAATCAAAATTCTTATAGAAATTTAATCAAGTTCAATTGCTGAGGACAAATATTCAAACTGCTTTAACTTTTCCGGCTCTCTACTTTTTGTGTCGGCCGTGAAAATAGTTTACAACAGAAAACACAAAACTTTAGTATGCACTCATTGACGGAGGATGTGGAATTAAGACGACATGGCATTGCAAGTTGTAGAATTCGTTGGAGAATGGATTCATTTCTCTAATGTGAAATTTTGAACATTTAATTGACTGCAAACTTTGTGGGATTTCCACGGTTTTGGCATTCAATCTTTATCCACAGTCACGCTTAATTGAATCCTTTGATCTTGCTACGGAACATTATGAAGATGGCATTACATCAGCCTGTTTTGGCATCAGATAATCTTTTACGAGGGCATCATCATTCGCATTCATCAGATGATTCTTCTCATAACTTTACATGTTTAGAATGGGAAAGAAAGAATCAGTATACTGTCGGATAAAGGTGAATCATCAACATATGTAATTTAATGACTTCCTATGATACTGAACGACACCAAAGTTTGAAGGCAGTTTGATGTGCAGGCAATTAAGGATAGGCAAAATGGACGATGGAGATGATTATGAAAGAAATAAAAACAATTTAATTATCAATGTATGAAATATTTTTGAGCTGTCATCCAATAAATCGATTAATAACTAATAATATAAGATTGCAAGATGAAAGGAATGAATTGTATGGGGGATCCATGGTTGCCATTATTGTTGACAAATAGGGGGAATATATGTAATATAGCTGACGCTAATTTAATTTACTGCTTGCTGTCTTTATTGCATTTATTGCCTTTATTTGAATTTGAGCAATAGTTTTCGTGTTTCTGTCAGTTACCCTTCAGATCTGATTCAAGCATTAACAAATCAAATGCCAACTCTACACAGCCTCATTTTTTTTTTTTTTTTGCCACTAAACAGTTCGTTTTTGTTCTCTAAAAAGTGAAAAAACGAGACTATATCATATAGATACTGGTTATAATTTTTCGTTTACATTTATCTTGTCTGATAACACGGAAACATTATTATTATTATAATTCTTTATTCACTTTATGACCGTCATTTTCCCGATACCCACTGATCTGTCAGGCTCTGCATTATTTATAAGACTAGATTGATGGAAAGGGTTTAAAATTGTTGATTTTAACTAAATCTATAGCTGGCACTACTTAAAGATATTGTTTTTAAATAGGTTTGTGTTCAATATGGTGTAGCATAAATATGTTGAGCTATATTGCAGACATTTAGGTTCACCCACATTAGAAATTAAATTTTTGAGAAGATTTTAAAGCAAGATTTAAATCTTGTAGTATGGCCCTTGGAAGGTACTAGTACCAATCCTCAATTTTATAATTTCCTGAGAGGATAATAAATAATTTTGAAATTTATGTAAGTAGCACTATTTGTAGTACATGAAATTTTCCAACTTATTTGCCTGGCGTCCGATTAATGAAGACCCAACTTAGCAATCACAAAGTAACATATGATATGCTCGCTGCTTGAAAGTCTTTGGAAGACATCTTGTTTTCTTTCCATAAGAGAACTTTTTTTCAAAGAATTGTTACAATAATCTTTTTATTTCTATATTATCATGTATCAGTTTCATAGATGAGTGGATGGGTGGGTACACTCAGGATGGAAAATGCAATACCATGCGAAAATTTTTTAATTTTATAGTTATAAATTGTTTTTTATAAACTGCATTAAAACTTTTCTATCTTTATCTTTATTGATGATGGTAGGTTATTTTCCTTCGTACTTAATTAATTTTTTATAAAGTACTAATTAGATCTTATGATATATATTACATTCGATACTTTAGTATTATTAGTATGATTATTATTTACAAAATTCAAATTCAGTTTTATTTATAATCTGCTACCAAATATAAAAAGTTAATTTGTTTGGTTAAATTCAGGAGAACATTACGGATTTGTTTAAAATCTTTACATGAAATGTGTTATTTTGTTTTTCTAGTCAAGTTTGGACGAAGCTACAGATCCTTGGGGTGTAAAAGTGGAACGAGTCGAAATGTAAGTATGGCTTTAAAATTTCTTTAGAAAATGTTTTTAAAGGTTTATATTGATTTAGAATAGGAGTTTGGTAAATCTTTGATTCCTTTTTTGGTTTGGTACCTTTGCTGATATGGTGGACAAAAACTTGGAGAGTCTCCCCTATATAATCGATTTCAAGATGGATTAAAGTAATAGTCTACAAACAGTAATGCATGTACAATCTTCTATTGTTTATTTAACTATAACTGTGTTTGTCAAATATATATGAGAGCGAGGAGGCAAAGCATGATGGTCACAATGAGAATTTTCTAATGTGATTTCATATCTTTCAAACAACCAATTACAGGACTATCATCAAAAATGTACAAAATTGATGCTTGAATATATTAAATATTTTGTATTAAAATATAACATTAATATAAATATAATTTTATAAATATAACATAAGCCATTGAATTACATATTTTTGTGAAATTCAAGAAACATGAATCGTATGAATGAAATACGAAATCATGTGAAAGAAATGAATATGACACTAATGAAAGAAAGTAAAAGGTAAAGAGATGTTTTAGATATGTATCTGATAACATACGTGTTAAAACATCATTGCTAAATGGCAAATAAAGGTAGCTGCGCTGCTCCTCGTCGGCGGTCTTGTTTGACAGTAATCTTCGTCGAAGCAAAACCACTGTTGACACTCAAATAAGGAGTTTGTGGCTCTGCACACATCCAACATTTATCTGCAACTGAATTGCTTGGAATCCTTCAGCCTTGCATCATAGTGTCCAACGAAACCATCTTTCTGACTAGTAACTACTCAAAATTTTCCCTGTATTATACTGACTCAATTTGATCATATTTATGATATCTCGAGTTGGTAAATTTATGGCAACTTGCCGCTTAATTTAACCAATATTCAAGAATTCATCCTATTTACAACTAAAGTGGCAATTATATAAGGGACAATCAAAGTTATATAATCATTGATTAATCACATTTACCTTTAACATCTTCCTTTTATCTATAATTTTCTAGAGTTTCTGTTTACGAACTCCTAAACGGCTTGACCCATTTTGATGAAATTTTGTGTGTGTGTTTCTGACAAAATATGGTGAATGTTCTTATGCCATGCCCTTGTTAAGTCCATCCCCACTAGATGCTGCAGTCTATCAATCATACCGTTCAACCATCAGTTATGAAAAATTGGTAATAATATGTAGGCTCGAGTGAAAATAGGTTCGCGCTATTAACATTATTATTACTTACCACCAGAGGGTGCTGCAGCATTTCATCTTATACACCGTCTCGCAACCATAAGAGTAGACATGCGAAATTAGTTTACAACTCAGCGCTGTAATATGGTTAATAAGGACTTCTCTATGATATGTACTTTCATACCTATTTTCCGTGTTTCATAATATTTGGTTTGTTAGCAGTATATATATATATGATAGTAATATATATATATGCATATATATATATATATATGTGTAAGTATATGAATATATATATATATATATATATATATATTCATATGTATGTGTGTGTGTATATATATATGTATGCATATATATATATATATGTGTGTGTGTGTGTCTCAGGCATACATACATATTTAAAGTATGTTTCCGGGAAAACCAAGTGAAAGTAAGAGTAATGGTTACATCTGCACGCATCTGATATCAATGGTACAAGTGTGGTCTAGTTTAAATCGCAGGACACCTCTTAATCCCTTGTGATTGCAGCAAAGCTGATCGCGTCCGCCTCAGTGCTTGTGGTGCAGCTGCAGAGGGCGATGGCTGCAGAAGCAGAAGCGCAACGCATAGTTGCGGGCGAAGGTCAGCCCCACCTCTTGGTCCTTGTTTTATTATTTGTTATTAGGCTTTCTGTCAGCAAAATCATTTGCCCTGATTAAACCCTTGAAAGAGCCAAATGCCCAATCTAATAAAACATATTCTTTTTTCTTTTACATATGCAAAATTTGATATCAGGCAGAGAAACGAAAAAGTTTTTTAAAAGCGCAACAAAGCAATTCAAGGAATACAGCTTCTTATTAAACTAATAATTATTTGTTATGTAATTCTTAGAAATCGCAGAATCTCTAATTCATAAATAAAAATAATTTAAATTTTGATAGTTAAAAATGAGACCTTTACATAACCTCAAAAGAACAGATGCTCTTGGTAGGCACCATAAAAGATATCCTTGCACGCAACTTAAATGTCACATATATGCTATAAAATAAACCCAGCAAAGGCAAGTATCAATTGTTTAGTATACTAGCTTAAGACAAATAAAAGAAATTGCAAATTTTAAGTACAAAGATGCCTTTATTTTTAATACATTCAATCTTATATGTCCTTAAAAATAGAATAACTCCAAAAAGACACATTTTTTTTTTCATTGGGGATCCAAAAGAGCGTTTGATTAGCCTCGTAGCGCCAGCGTATAGTTCGTCCATCGTTTTCTGAGCAATAAAAGCAAAGTCATCAAGTTCTTAGTGCACAAGCGTGTTACTGATTACCTGCTAGGCATTTATACCGCATCGTACTTGAAGATCCTGCTGTAGGCTTTGTAACCTTCTGAGACTTACGGACTGTGCTCACTTTCAAGGCTGTCCTGTGTTCTCTTTCCCTCATCTTTGTGGGAACGATATTGGTTGCAGCCGTGAATGGGTCCATAGATCTCCTTTTCTTCTTTTATGTTGTCATTTCGCAGTTTATATTGTTTTGTTCTACTGTGTATGGTTCCAGTTGTGTCTTATGTATCCGCCATTGGAAATTAAAAATCCAGAGATAAATGGATTATAGTCAAAAGTCATGACTACAACTCTACCAATTGAATTCTTCTAAATCCATTAACAAAAATCATAGTACAACAAAGAATAGTATCAAAGAATTGGTTAAAAATGCAAAAAAAATGAAAAATTGATATAGGAATCTGAAAAATTTTTAGCTAACTCTGCCATCCTACCCATTCTTTCAGATTTCTCAAACCTGTTTTAGAATAACATTTCAGACGTTGGTGTTACAAGAGTGTCTTCCCAACAGATCGCTGCCGAAGGCGAGCAGAGCATCTCGGGCCCTCAAAGAAGCCTGCCGCCGAGGTCATCGCACTGCCCGCGCTGCAGCTCGAAATTCAGAGATGCGAATTCATTCTGAAGCCAAAGTGAGAAGAACTCCACCTTCCAGCCATCGCCCTCCCTCCCCTGCCCATATGGAGCTGTTCAGGCATGCAGAAAGTGGGCTGAATCCACGTTGGGGCCGGGAAACGAGGGGAACCCATCCGTCGAGGACTCCTTCCCAAAATGCCCTCAAACAAGATGATCAAAGCGCTTCCAGACGTCAAAGTTCAATGGTATTCGAGAACTCATTTTATCGAAGATTACCTTTTTCGGAAGCTTTGCCGCCAAGGATCGCTACAATATTTTGTTCAACTGTCCGCTTCTTCAACAGCAAAAAAAGTTGTGTCTTACAAAATTTTCAAAAACTTCCTCTCTTCAAATAAAAGGGAGCATGAAAATTTTATTTCAGTAATGTAAACAGTGTTGCATTGAATCTATTCTTTTCAAATTGTGTTGTTGAAAATCCTTACAATAAAAAATTGACTTCAACAAAATTTTTATGAATAACGGCGAATCACGGTTTACCCAAGATTGTCTTCAAAATTGGTCCAAAAAAAAATCATTGCAGAAAAATATATTTGATTATATTTGTGTTATAGCAAATCTCATGCAAAATTCCCTCCTATATGTTGGCAAAAGGTTTTTTACGCTTTCAAAAAATTTGTGGCGTGTGGTCATTTTTAAACGTAACCATCCATTCCAGTTGTAACATTCAAACCAGAATGGACACAATGTCTTTCTTAAACATTATTTCTCAAGAATTCAATTGCTTCATCTGTAAGTGAAGCTAGAATTCTAGAAGCTTTGAATTTTCATAATTCAATACTTACAAAAATTAATCTCTTTTAAAAATGTGTTTCTGATGTGAAGAGATAACATGTGTTCCCATCTCTGCTGAAGACAAGTAGATTCAATGCACATCATGCAAAGAGAACCCGTTTATGTAAATAAATATATATATATATTTTTCTCTTTGTTAGTAAAAAGTTCCCAGACACAAAAACAATTCCGCCTTGAAAAATATTTCTTCCGTCTATGAGCAAGTAAGTTACACGATACAATTTTTGTTGAAATAATGCGGTCAACTATATTAACAGAACAGATCATGTACCACTGGTGGATTTGGCGGTCATTTTCAGAATCATCACGTGTGGATTTCTTTTGTCACTGAAATTCGTAGCCAGGCATTTAAATTGAGCTGCAGTTTTGACCAAATAACCTTCCTCCTCGATGTGATTTTCATATCGATCACAATTAGCTGCTGTCGTAGTTTATGCAGATTCAATTAAAGTATTTCTTTTATGAAACAAAATTTTTGTGTTAATAGCAAATTAACTTAATGACAGAACCAGTGAAAGTGGTACGATGCAGGCTCATAGTGTGGTAGAAACAAACTAGAAAAGCTAATGCTCCATCAAATGTCATTTTTCTGAATCGCCTTGTTGTCAAGCAATTATGGTTTTGTCTTTATGCAAAAAGAAACCACTTCTGCCATTCCTGCAGTATTTCCAGATGTTCCGCTCGTTCACGAATGAAAAACTTTCTTGTGCCAACGACGGATAAGTTCCCTCTCGTGGGTCCTCTGAGATATTTTGTAACAAGAACATTTTGCATATAAGTAGGTGGAGAGACCCTCTCTTCTTCAAGTCAATGTGGCGTCACTTAACGATACGTGAACTATATCGGGAAAGTGTCTTTCTTACTTGATAGGATTTAGCTTTCTTCATAGGGACGTGGCTTCTGTGAACCAGGGTCCTTCAGCCTCGTCCCATTGTGAATGTGTTCAACAGGTATGAACAAAATTTCCTTTAAAGAAATCAAAGTGAATACGAATCACACGAAATCGCAAATTCAAATGACAAATATTAGATATAGAAAACTTCC